>ML099949.1:23374-35980 GCA_003697995.1 Taxidea taxus jeffersonii | reverse complement strand
TCTCCTCTATGTGTTGTGTGTCCCTTACTTTTGTGGCTGAACTGTGTTTACCTTTAGTTCATGTGTCTACAATGGCTGTCTATTGTGGGAGGGGTTTGTTTGATTCCTGTGTTGTTAGTGGGCCAGTCTGGGGCTGCCTCAGTCCTGAGTTGAGTCAGACCAGACACTTGACAGAGATGCAGTAGCATCGAAATACCATGTGTTCTCTCTGCACAGTCCTCTGAGATGCTTTCTTTGGTGGGTGAGGCAAGCAGTTAGACCAGCTGTCTGCCCCTAGCCCACTGTTGGAGCCACATTTGGACTGGTGTATGTGGTTATCTTTCTTTCTCTTCAGTGTGAGAGCCACTTTAGTGTGGTGCTGGGCCCTGTCAGGACTGCTTACACCCTGCTAGGCCTGTTGCAGTGCTTTGGATGGCCTCTGGCCAAGGGCATATGGGAGGGACCCGGCTGCAGGAGAATATGGGGGAGCTGCATTTTGCCAGCAGGACAAGGGAAGTTGCAGCTGCCTAGGAAAACTGCCAAAGCTAGTGGGTCAGAAGGGGTGGATGCACTGAAGAGCATAATGTTGGAGGCATGGTTTTCACAAGCTCAGTGGAGATTGTTGAAGCTGGTTTCTGCAGGTGTCTGTGTATCAAGGCTGGCAGGCAAGGGAGTGAAATGGATCCTGCCAGCTGTTTTGTTCTTGGATATGTCTCTCAAAGATTCCTGCCCCTCCAGCACATGCTCTGAGATTGGAAAATAAATCTCTTTCTTGTATACCCCAGTGTTTTTCAAAAAGGTGCTTCTATGCTGAATATCCATGGGCTGTTTGTTGTTCTGTCCCTTTAAGGGTGGAGACTCCACCCTCCCAGCTTCCAGAGAAGAGTCTGCTGATGTTTAAAGTCCTCACCTATTTCTAGGCCTGTCTGGTTTTCAAGAGCCCAAATTATGGGGGCTCATCTTCCCAGTGTGGGTCCTCCATGCCCAGAGTGCCTGGCATGGGGGGTCTATTCCACTTTACTCTCCATGTCCGTGGCATCACTCCCTCCTGGGGACAGTCCAGTGCGTCCTTTTGACTCCTGACCACATTTCCAGCCTTCTCATTCTCTTCAGTGTGGTTTCTTCTCTATGTTTAGCTGTGGGGTCTGTTTTGCCAGTCTTTGGGTCATCTTCTGTGTTATTTACAGTAAGGTGTGTGTTAACTAGTTATGTATCTGACATGAAGTGAGCTGAGGATTATTCTCGGCCATCCTCCCCAGGAATCTTTCAAACACTCATTTTAAGTTATTTTCTTTATCCTCCATTTAATGACAAGAATGTTGACCTTTTTAGAGGCAGGTTCAATTCATATTTTGGTACTGCTGTCAGTCTGGCTGCAATCAGCTTCCTTTTCTAATCATGGCAATTAAGAAGTTAATTGATAATGGTCATCAGTATCCTTGTAGGAGTTGTGTTTTTTGTTGTCGTTGTGTTTGTTTGTTTTTAAGCTATGAAGTATTAACTGGACATTTCCAGAATGCACAGCAGGAGATGTGTATGAATAGAGGGGGCCTACTTATCTTCTGATTGTCATCTTTATATCAGATCTTCCTAGAGAGGAACAAAATGTAATACTGGAAAATGAAAGCTCCGTAAATTTATGTGGATCCAACTCCGTACTCTTAGGTGACATTATTTGGACCTGTGACCTTATCTTTTGAGTTTATTATTAAGAGAAACTTTCCTTCGTTTTCATATAATTCACTCTTTGTTTGAATATAAAATTTTATTCTTTCCCTCTGTAGAGTGAGGGAGTAAAACTGTTGGTTACTCTGTCTACTTTGACCAACTCTCTTTTTACATGTCTATGCTTGAAACTCTCCATTGCCAACCTTGAGAACATATTATGTCGCCCCTATGTCCCAGGCCCACCTCTACCCCTCCTGGAGAAAGTTCACTTGAATCTAGACACAAGTTTCCATTTATTTCTATCTCACGGAGATTCTGTAGGCTGCCAGGTAACTCAGACATTAAATAGTTGGCTGTGTTAGGCATACAAATTGTTATGGTAAGGATTTATAGCCCCAGTCTTAACTTGGCATTCTGACCTTGTATATTTCTTTACATTAATCATGATATTCACTTATATTATCCATCATTATTTGTATACTTTTCTATATGAAATCTTTCTGTGGAATAATTGGAATAGATAAAAATAAATGAAGTTTCTCCCCCCACCCCCCAAAAGTGGTTTATTATTTTTTCTGCCTTTGGATTAGTCTAATTGTTTGATTAAATTAACCAGTTTTGTGAATGGTGAAAAGGGCTGTTGCATCATTCCCAGAGTACAACTAGTAATAACTAAAGACATGATACTTATGAGTTATTGTCAACTCCTGTGTTTAGAACTTGTTTTTGAGGGGCGCCTGGGTGGCTCAGTGGGTTAAAGCCTCTGCCTTCAGCTCAGGTCATGATCTCAGGGTCCTGGGATCAAGCCCCACATTGGGCTCTCTGCTCAGCAGGGAGCCTACTTCCCCTCCTCTCTCTCTCTGCCTGCCTCTCTGCCTGCTTATGATCTCTGTCTGTCAAATAAATAAATAAAATCTTAAAAAAAAGAACTTGTTCTTGAATGTAACCAATATTAGCATTGTGGTATTTAAATTTGAATTTTGATTTTAGATGTTGAGTCACTTATGAGCTTAGAATAACTACTAGCTGAAAATATTAATGTAATTTCTGCTTCTAAGTTACATTGAGACCTGGAATTATTTATGAAATTTAAAGAAGTAGATATTCTGAGTTCTGTTATTTTTCAAAGTGTTTATTTGTGCTTTTAAAAATATGTAAAATATGATGACTATAAAAAAGGCAATCACCTGAAGTTAATTTGTTTAGTTCTTTTGTTAGCAGTAAGTTGGTTCTTTTAAATCAATTATTTGCATTGATTATGAGAAGTCATAGCAAAGTTGTTTCATTGAACATGCTGCTGCTGTTTTTTTTTTTTTATTGTAATTGAATAGTCTGAAAATGAATTTTGTCAGAAGGGATTCCTTCTTATATTCTTCCATCCCACACCTGATGTAGAAGAGCAGATAGGGGTTAGAGAAAACCAGTTAGGTCTCTTTCTCACATATTTTTGCTACCTTTCTTCTGGAAAGCAGTAATCTATGTCTGCCTCTGGGTAATCAACCTCCAAAGAATGTATGTTATGCCTGAGATAACAGCAGGACAAAATAACTCACTTTAGTTCTTTTCTGTTTTAACTTATTTTGGGATTTTCCTATACCCTCCACACATATGGATAATATATTTCATTGGGCATATGTAATTTACTGAGCTTTGTTATTACTGTGAAACCCAATTATTGCAGAAAAAGAAAGATTGTTCCCATACATACTCTTGGGCTAATTTTGTTTCAGACTGGCATTACAGGTACGGTGCCAGGCATGCTTGGTATGTGGAAGGAAGGAGGACATTTTGTCTGATGTAAGAGATGTTTCTAGACCCAAGGAAATTCAAGAAGCAGATGGTGGCATTTTTTATCGTTAGCTGTTTGTTTTGATTTGTCTTGTTAATGATAGAGTAGCGAAGAGATAATGAAAAGTTCAGAGTAATGTGAATAGCTGCATATTTATTAAATAAGAAGTGTGGGTGTGGTAATTTTAAAAATACATTTTAAATATTGGGTTTCTGAATCCCATAGTTGGAAGAGCTGTGCACCTAAGAAAAGTTGAACGTTAAAGTCAGAGTCACAGGAAGACATTGGAATAAGTTTATATTTAGAAGTTCTTAATCAACGTTCATAAGTATGCTCTACAAGTACTTTATTCCTTTGACTATTTTGTGACTAGCGTGTGTGGCTGCATAGAATATTGTACCTTCCTTGAATGTTCAAATGACTTGTTTTTTATACACTTAATTGCAGTAATTTAGGTACGTATTTATATGTACAGCTATCTAATGATATGTATTAATTGAAGCAAGTCAAGAATAAAAATTCTGAAGCATTTAGAATATAAAGATATAGTGGAATATACCAAAAGAACTTAGAGTCTTGTACATACTTCTTCCTGCTTCTTAAAAAGTGAAACTTCAATTTAAGCAGTACCTATCCTTGCACTGAGGTTTCCCCTCTGAAATTTCCTACAGTAACTTATTGTTTGTTTGTTTTGTTTTGTTAAGATAAAATGCTCTGGGTATGTGAAGAAATTGATTTTGTTATATACTCTTTACTGTATTCTTCTCCCTTGTCCCAAAGCAGATAATTTGTGCTCTAAGTACCTTATATTTGTGGATGTTTGTGGTTTGTATGACTTCTGCAATTTTTCTAGGAGAACAGGTAAATATTTCTTCCAATACCACTCAAGCAGAGTTGAAGCAAATAATACCAATTTAAAGGCAGAACTAAGAATGGAGTTTTATCTCTTTCCAATAAAATAGAAGGAAGCAGACAGGAAACCATAAAATCCCTAAGAGTAGAAAACCACATAATTATCTACCCAACTACCTACCTATTTGTCCATAATAATAATACACTGAGATGTAGACTTGTTCTGTGTCATTGAATCATCCTAAATAATGAGAGAAGGCTGCTTTCTAGACCTTTGTTTTCAAGTTACCAACCATGGCTTTGAGGCCAGAAATTCTTTGTTCCAAAGGCAGTATTAAGAGGATTTTTTCTTGGTAAAAATGATTTTTTGGGGTGGGAGGGAAAGGGATAAAGAAGCTAGGTAATGTCCACAGTAAGGGTATAGAGATAAGTAGCCCAATTGGGGTTTTACTTTGAAGAGAGAATTGATTTTGAAAGGACTAGTGGTAATGGAGGAGACCAAAGCAGTGCTTCCTAGCTCCTAGGAAGGTGGGAGACCCATGATCTTGTGGTTTCAAAGAATAGACCTTGAACTCTTAAGAGCCCTTGGTCTTCACAGCCAATACCAGCACTTCTTCCCCACTTTATGGGTCCTAGAGTACATTAGTACTCAAACACGGTTGAGACTGCATTTTTCTTCCAAATGGGGCTTTGCAGTCAGAATTAGATTTAGAAAAGTAAACTAATGTAATGTTTCTAGTCCCTGAATATTTGGCAGGACATAAAAAGTTATCAGTGATAATCTTTGAGGGTTAGTTCAGGAAAGTATTGGTCTGTATATGATGCATAATAAACAATTTATCACTGGGGTTTGGGCGTACGCTGTGTGGGCTGGTTGACTTGTTTGTGCAAAGCTGCTGTTGCATGGGGCCTGGGGCCTGAAGCTGCTATCAGTAAACCATGTCAGCAGTTGAGACATGCACTGGGGCTGAAAAAACATAAATTGGAACCTATAGGGTTGAATTGAAACATAAAAGGACAAACTAGAGCCTACATTTATTCCCTCTCATCTGTGACCCAGATGATGTGGGCGACATGCAGAAGCTCACAGCATTCCCCACAGAGTTGGACACATGCCTAGCTGGGGACTCAGAGAAGCAAAAAAAATATCGTATGAAGGTTAGAAGCACCTGCAAAGCCTAACTCACATCTATAAAAACAAGGTGACCTAACAGATTAGCCAAAATGTGTGTGAGCTGTCCCAGATTGTGGTGCCCTATACTGAACTTTGGTTCATAAAAAAGATTGCTTCTTCAGGTCTGACTTAAAAATAATACACATATTTTTCTTCAATCCAGCCCTAATCTGGAATTACACAAGAAGGGGAATTCTGGTAGGATGTAGTACAGTTTGCAAAGTTGTCCAAGGGCAAGCTTGTCTCCTGTACTTTTCTTTTGTCCTTATGGAATTTGCAAATAAACAAAAGCAAAATCCTGTTCTCACCTCCTATGATGCAAATATTCTTGACACAAATGAAAAACATGTTTATTTCCCCCAAAGAAATTAGACAATCCCTTTATCCATTTGGGTGATGATCATTCCTTTGCTACCTGAATTCATATTCCCCCTTTGAGATCCTAAATGTTGAGATATATGTTCAAATATTAGTACATTTAGAATTTCAAGGTAGGGAATAGGAGAGAGGAAGAAAATAATTAGTCAACCTATGTACAAAAATGTTATATTAAAGTAAGAATGAGATATGTGACTATTATAGTCCTCATCTTTATGTTTGTGGTTCTAACTGACATTTATAGTTATCTTTTTCCACAGCCCATTCTATTTACCCTTCCCGTTAGCAAGCGTCTTGGCCATTTGTGAATCCTTGTTTGATGGGTTACCCCAAATGTTCATAGCTAAAGAATCTGGGTCATTCATAGTCCTGTCTATGTTGGGATGTTTCGGCTTTCTACTGATTTTTCTCATGGGATGTGACTATATTTATGAGTGGCCTGAAGATATTTCTTGCCTTCTGGACATACTCATCATTGTGTTATTACATCCAAATTTCCCTTTGAAAATCAGGGTCAATAACTCCAGCCAACAGAGTACTCTTTGCTTGGCCTGCTGACTAATTGATCTGAGGAACTCGGGTAGCAGATCCAACTTCCAGTTTAATAGACTATTGCTGTGTGTCCTGGCGAAAGCATTTCTCCCTTGAGAACTAAGGCTGCTTACCAACAGAACCCCAAGAAAATTTTTACTAATTGGTCAGTAGAAATAATAGAAGAACCACTTACTGTTTCTACCCCTTGATTCCTGGATCCATGGATTTGGGTCTTAGGAGAAACAATATTGTATAGTTCTTGCTGATTTAGGGCATATATCATATCCTGAAGGACATTGTTTCAGATCACAAAGCATCCCCACTCGCTGGGGTGGTTCTAGCGAATATTTAGACATTTATCCATATACTAGTCTATTCAGTCAACTGCTTTTGTGCTGATTTTATCAGAAACATGTTAAGACCAATGAATTCCATTCGTAAAGGACCATTATTTCACTTGATTTGCTGTAAGATTACTTTCTTGGTCAGGAGCAATGCTGTGTGGAATATCAGAGTAGAGGCATTGTGTAATTTCACGGATATTGGTTTTGGCAGAAGCATAGTGGACAGAGAGGGCACATCCACAGGCAGAGAAAGTGTCTACGCTAGTAAAAGCAAAGGTCTGTCCCTTTCATGATAGAAATCGTCCCATATAATCAACACGCTCTGTAGGATGATCGACCCCCTCCCTCACCTCCAAGACATGTCGCCTTATCAAGGCTCAGTGTTGATTTCTGCAATTAGCAAGTTAGGCTCAATAGTGACTATAGCTAGACTGGCTCGTGGATGGAAGCCCATGGTGCTGAGTCCATGTATAACCTCTATACCTATCCCCGTGGCCCCTTTCATCATGGTGTCACTGAGCAAAGATAGTGGTGGCTGGGAAAATGAAATGAAATAAATACTGGCATCAAAAGAATGGGTCAACTGGTCTGTGTGATTATTATCCTGCTTCTCGGCTAAAATTTCTCTTTGGCAAACATTTGCATGGGGTGCAAATGTATTCATATTCTCTCTCAGTTAAGAAATCTCAATGTGCATCCTTTTTTTTTAATTTAATTTTTTCAGTGTTCCAAAATTCATTGTTTATTCACCACACCCAGTGCTCCATGCAATACGTGCCCTCCATAATACCCATCACCAGGCTTACCCAACCCCCTCCCCTCCTCCCCTCCAAAACCTCAGTTGTTTCTCAGAGTCCACAGTCTCTCATGGTTCATCTCCCTCTCCGATTTCCCCCAACTCACTTCTCCTCTCCATATCCCCATGTCCTCTGTGTTATTTCTTATGCTCCACAAGTAAGTGAAACCATATGTCCATCCTTTCTAGTGATTCTTTTATTCCCTTTCCATTCATTACCAAACTATTAACCATCACGAAAGAATCCCCATAGGTTGTTCTTGGGGCCATACCTTCTTGCAGGCAAAGTATGTAACAAGGTGGGGGTGTTGCTGCTTAATGTTGTTACCCCTGTTCTGGGCACTGCCTCAAGTGTGGTGGTAAGCACGACGATGCCCCCTTTCCAGGTACTGTCAGTGTGGGATGTAAAATCTTTGGTGAAATAGGCCCGTACGTTTTTCTTCTTCTGTAAAGTGTTCATATTGTCTTTACTTACATATTGTAGCAGGAATACAGGCCATTGCCATCAGGACATTATGGGGTGGATGTAGACTGTTTTGCTTTCATTTGATAAGGGATATGGGGTCTTTCTCCACTGAGCTGTAACTAACCCAGCCCAGGACTCAGAATTTGAGGGGTGAGATAGAGTTAAAGTTGGATGGTTTCTGGTTTGGGGTGCTGCCGGGGCCAACAAGGTGAGCCAGCATATCACCAGCAATGGTATGAGCACCGCAGTGCCTGATCACCATGTAGAACTTCACAGCGTACAACAAATGATCTGTATGCTTGTTATGTTATGTCTCTTTGGCATTTTATGTCTAAATTCTACCTGTAATAGTTTCTTTCAAAATATCATCTTTACTTTTTTACCATAAAACCATTCCACTTCCTAAGAGGAGGCCAATATTCTAGGCAGTATATGTTTTCTGTTATCCTGCTAGGGCCCAGCGTTCTTTAGGATGTTGTAATGGCAAACACACACACCCAAAGATCAGTGCTACCCTTTGTCTAGCTGAAAGCAAACAGGCAGGATTAGACTGCCAAGAATAACATCCCAGGTCTGGAACAGAATAAACTTTCCACGGCAATGAATACCGTAATACACCTTAGCTGCTGTACCGAAACCGTGTGTTATCTTCCAGGGAATTAAAATGTGTGCACTTGCCTGTTGGATTGTTGTCAACCACAAATAGGTCCTCACTGGCCTCTAGTACATCTTCGGTATGGCGAGTCATACTGAAGTTTAGTCAGTTTAATCAGCTAAACTCCTTGTCACCCCCAAGAATGTCAAGACTGGAGAGAATGATAGGAATTTTCAACCCCAGACCTCTCAAAGTGAAGTGAGTGCTTGAGATTAGCCAGAGAGAGAACTAAGCCTCAGAAGGGGAAACTGGGAGTCTTAGGCCCAAATCATCTATACTTTCATATTTTCCCAAAAGAGCCTAGTGCCCTTTTACACCAACTTACTTCTGATGCATGAAGTGCTCTGGGCAGAGGGAGTATATGCCCAATTATAACATATGAAGGAAAGAATATACTGATCTATTGAATATTGATTTTGAATATGCTGGGGTTATTGAGTACTGATTCAGAACCTGCTAGGGTTGGGGCGCCTGGGTGACTCAGTTGGTTATGGAGCTCCGCGTCTGGCTCCCTGCTCAGTGGGGAGTCTGCTTCTCCCTGTGACCTTCCCCCATCTTGTGCTCTCTCTCATTGTATTTATCTCTCAAATAAACAAAATCTTTTTTAAAAAAGAATATACTGGGGTTTTTGTTGAAAAATAAATATGAATAATGATAATTTAGATTTTATAAATACTAAATAGTACAACTTTAATTCTAGTTACCTTGCCTCTCTTGTAAGTGGGCTTAGATCTTACATACTTCCTTCTGCTTCTGGACATCGCTGAATCCAAGTACCTCATCTTTTCCAGACTTCAGCTTAAGGTAACTCTCAGATTTTTGAGATGGGCCTGTTGTTAGCCTCACAGATAAATTCTCTAATAAAATAATGAACACTTAAGCTATAAAAATATTCTAGGTGGTTGAAAATCATTAGTCTATCAGTACATAATTATTATTTTCTCTCATAAAGGGAAACTTAACATAAAATGTGTAGTTTATATAGTTTATAAATCGGATAACCTTCTTATTTTGATGCTATGTCAGGCAGAGTGTTTTATTTTTGAAGCTATAGTTTACTCTGCATTGTGAATTCTGCATCAGAGTACAGTGAAAAATCTGGATCTTAAAAGGTCTCAAGCTGTGAGCCACTTTATATATCTGGAAAAATTCATGTATTTCTTATGAAACAGAGAGCCAAACAATGCCTCTCTATTTTGAAGATCAAAAGTGTCATTGATGCAGAATTCCTGGATTTATTTTGTGTACTTTTACCACTGTAGTTGCTGGTATATGGTTCAGAAAGTCCCTGTTTTATGAATCTGAAGTGTGACAGTTTGGCCTCTAATGATTTTCCATGAATTGTGGTAAGTCTAAAGGTGGTCACTCCATGATCATTTTGTCTTTCTGCACAACCATGGTTAACTGATCGGCAAGTGGCCCTTTCTGTGCTCAAGCATTTCCCTTGTGTTCCGGGCAGCAAGAATAGCAAGAGCAAAAATGCAGCCAACGGAGCCTGCTTGCTTTTAAAAGGCTCCCTAGAAGCTGACCAAGGGGTTCGTTATGCATCTTATTAATGAGAGATCATGTTCATATGGCTCTCCCTCGCTGAGATGCAAGCTGTTACTCTCTCTTGCTTGCTCCCTTCCCCCACGCATACACACACACACACACACAGAGGGTGTGTGTATATATATATATATACATATATATATATATTCTGAATATATATATATATATATATTCAGAACAACTGTGGCATATATGGTAATGATGCTCTGAACTCTGTCTGTAGATAAGAAAATGGAGAGCATGGAATATGGCAGCCAGCCAGCCGTACCCACTGAGCCTGCAATGCCTGAGGATTATCAGCACAGTTTATACTGTGAGAGTACAAGAGAGTACAAGCTCCATGCCTTTGTTACTGTATCTCTAGACCCTAGGAGAATGCCTGGTTTGTAGTAGGTGCAAAGGAAATGTGTTTGAAGAAAGAAAGAAAGAAGGAATGGATGCTTATCTTAAAGCAGAATGCCTTCAGCTTCTATTGAGGCATAATTCTCTTTTTCTTCCCTCTTCAGTTTCTTCCAGTCATGGTCCAAGGGCTGTGCTGGTGCTAATGATGGGCTTCTGCTTTCACTCCGGAGGGGCATGGGGGACGTGCATCAGAATGTACTCAGCGTGCCTAAACACTTGGGTTTGGAAGGTGAACACGTTTGGATCAAAATCTGCACTGACTCCCTTGGCTATCAATAATTGAATAGTTTCTGTCCTACAAAGGCACTGAATATTGATAAATTAAGTGTATTCACTTGCGGAATTATTAAATATTAGTGTTGAAAATGACCTTAGAGATCATTCAGGTTGTTTTAACAGATGAGAGAATACACTCAAGTTTAGTGATCATCTGTTTTTGCTTGTGAGGTAACTTCTTCGCACCAAAAGACTTCTGGTTGGCAAGGTAGAATGTGCTCACTGCCTCAAAGAGGGCTTGCCAAGGTTTGTAGAATCACAGTGTGCAGAGCTGCGAAGAGAATTTAGGCCTCCCAACTGTTGGTCTAGCTGTTCTTCCCTCTCTATTGTGCTGATTGTGAGTGAGCAGTTTTGAAAATGATTATGAATGAAATTCACATTGGGAATGTGTTCAAAATTCCAAATTCTTGGGGCAGACGTCCATGAGAACCTGATTCAATGTCTGGATGAGGCCCATGAAACAGCATTTTTAACAAGAACCCTGAATGATTCTGAGGCAGGTGGTACCCAGATCCCAAACTGAAACAATAAAATAAATGAAATGAGGCTTAAATTTTATAGCTCCTAGAAGAGCTCATGAAAATTCTTAGCAAGTAGAAACCTGGAAAAACATGACTGCATGAAACTAAAGACAAGTGTTTTCCTGATTAAAAAATCAAAAGCACAATGTTTAACTATGAATAATCCTGCTAATCCTCACTATGATACTGTACATGCCTAATGTGCTTCATTAAGACATACATTTTATAAACTCCATGCCACTTGCATAGATAATTTATGGAATCTAATTGCATTGGAACTGGTGTTTTCACTGCAGAAAACCAGCTGCGGCTGTCGTCCAAAGGGGAACTCTGTTCCAGGAGCTGTGTTTGCTGCTTTATTTCATGTAGCATTTACTTGGCTGCCCAAGAATATATTGCATCCAGCATGAACCCTCTTAAATATTTACCTTAAATTATAATTTATTCTGAATTCTTTATTTTGATGTAACAGAAGAAGAAGCTATAGTTGAAAATAAAGTAAAAAATCTTGCTAGTTCCTATATATATGTGTATATATATATATTTCCTATATAAATATAAAAGATATAAGAATTAAATATAAAAGAAATATATATATTAACTTAAATATATTTTTAAAATATATTTTATTTAAATATATTTTATTTAAATATTTAAATATATTTATATATATTATAAATATATATAATATAAAATATATATTATTTAAATATATTTTTAAAAAGAATTAAATATAAAAATATATATATATATATATAATTTGTTAACTGTCTGACCTTATAAAAGAAATTATCTCTATTTTATACAATAGAAAACTGGGACTCAGATTAATAAATCTGTCTCACTTTGAGAGATTGAAAAAAAACTAAGAGTTGAATATTTCAAAGTGTGATCTTTTTACCACAGTATCTCTCTGCATCTCTCTCTCTGACCTGTCTCTCCATCCATGTATCCTGTCGGTTTTTGCCATCTACCTCCCTAATTTTCTCCTTTCCTACCACTTATCTATAGAACATCATTCTTTAATTGAAAATAGGACTTTTATCAAGTGCCTTGAAATTTATTCTAAGTTTTATCCTAACTATCCAAACTAGAACTTTTACCCTAAAAAAAGTCATAGAGTTTTAGAGTGGGATTATTAGTTTGACAAACCATCAAAATCTCTCCTGTTACCTATGAGGAAGCTCAGGTCCAGGAAAGCCAAGCAACTTCTTTACACTA
>ML099949.1:0-18374 GCA_003697995.1 Taxidea taxus jeffersonii | reverse complement strand
GGGAAGCAACTCTCTCCCTGCATCAGCACTGTGTATGCTCTGCCTTGCATCCTGGAGACCATCACTTACTGTCATTTCAGCTTATCATCTCTCCGAGTGATTAACTCCACAATTAATAATAATACATTTCTATCACTTTGTTAAATTGCCAGCTTAAGATGTTACTCACTGATCTGCCATCATGACATATGCATGAGGTATAATTTGATAAAGAATGGCTTTCTGATAACTGTGTGTCTCTGTTCTTTCGGATGTCCTTCTCTGCCCAACTTGTAATTGTGGTTGGAATGGTATCTCCTCCAATCCAAGCTCCAGGAAACTACTATGACTGTTTTGTGTGTGTGTCATGATCAGAGAGTCCAGCCTGAAAATGGAGTCATTTTGTGGACAGCAGGGTCGAGGTATAGAAGAAATATAGTCTATTGTGGTATAATTGGAGCCAAGCAATTCTCTC
The DNA here is from genome assembly GCA_003697995.1 of Taxidea taxus jeffersonii. Lineage (NCBI taxonomy): Eukaryota > Metazoa > Chordata > Mammalia > Carnivora > Mustelidae > Taxidea > Taxidea taxus. Next base: position 17,920 of record ML099949.1, on the reverse strand, counting down.
TCACCTAACATGAAACTGTCCATTCAGGACTTTTTAAAAAATAAGCCATTAAGTTATATTCTCATTCATTCATTCATTATATTCAATAAGCCATTAAGTTCTATTCATTTTGAATTGTCTTTGGTAATTGATAGTTATGAATTGACTGAACTGGGTGACTCAATATTAAGATAATCATTATTTCCAAAGCAGTTTATGAATTCAGTCATATTAGATAAAAATAAAATATTCTTTTAAGGAAGTGTTCTTAAATACAGTTACATTTGAAAAATAAACATTGGAATATCTAGGAGATTCTTTAAAAGGAGGGGGATCAAAGTCTCCAAGATACCTTTAAAGAAGCTAAAATAATATTTAAAATACTTATTTAAAAATAAAGTATTTTTAGAAACTAAAATAATTCAAGATGACTAGTGTTCTTAAGAGAGAAACAGAAGAAGGCACAGAGAAATTTCTTTGAGAAGTTACCAGAAGCACAATCCAGAGAAGGAAATTGTGTTAAATTGGACTTCTTGAAAATTAAGAATGTCTGCTTTCCAAAGAGATGGATAAGACAAGCAAAAAGACAGATATGATTTTTAAATTTGGAATCTCATATATTAAAGCATGTAGCATTCCACACTCCTATTATGTAAGATTTAATGAAACATAATTGAATATAACTACATATCATAAACAGTATTTAGATATACAGTGAGTCATCTATGTAAATTTAATTTTTGTCATTGGTATTATTCTGATACATTGGAACTTGTTGAAATTTTTATAAGAATGAACTTTTATTAAGAGGACTTGGCCATCCATATGGCCTCAGTACTAAAGGCCAGCATTGATATAATCCTTTTCCTTGAGTGTCATTATTAGGATTTTTATGCTTAACAGAACTATTGTTAAAAATAGGCTACACATTGACACTGATATGACTGGCACACTCATAACTGAATCCTCATTTTTTCCCTTTTATGCCCGTGGTTCTGTTGCCTAAGACTAACAGAAAATATGCATTCTGCCCTCAGCTACTTTTGTTGCATATGTTCTCTTGCCTCCATAAAAGATAAAATTTATTCCCTTTATTCCTTTTCTTTCCTGATATATTTGTTCTTTGTAACTTACGTTAATTTTTCTGGTTCTGCTTCAAGATGCCTTATATTCATGAACTTCAATTTTTCTTCTCACTTATTCAAACACTAAGAGCAAGTTGTCATCATAAAGACATCACTTTGCCTTTTTTTTGGAGTTATTTTTGTTTGCCTGTTGAAATTTATGCATCTTTTATTTTTCTAAGTCCCTGGTTTTATCGTTGGCCCATCTTGCTTGATAGCACCACTGTACAGTGCCTCTGTTTTCGCAGTATGACATGCAAAACATGAACACACGACAGATGTTGTAAATTTGCCTAATTTGATTTGGGAAAAGAAATTGGGTCATTTGTCTTAGTAAATTCAAAATATGGTTTCAGTTAATTTTTTGTTGTTGTTGTTCTGTAAACATTAACAATTGAGACAAGCCCCCATGCCCTACCTTTTAAAATGTTTCTTCATGACTCTATCACTGCATAACTAAGAACCCTCTAGTAAATAATACTACTGACATTATCAGTATAGATTTACATTTACTATTAAGGTTTTGTGCTAACCGTCACAGAGACTGGTAAATAATAAGACCAGTTAGGAGCACTGGTTTTCTTTTACAAGATTGGCATTGTTATAAAACTTTTAAAAGTGCTCATTGCTTAAAATCCATTATAGTTCACTATGTATTTTTTTTCATAATTTCCTATCATTGATTTGAGCGGGGAGGATATTAAAGATGTGGCGTGAAGCAAGAAGCTATGTCCATTTTTTCCAAAAGGCGATAAATACTTAGAGAAGGTGTTTGGAATTGAGCCTCTTGCCAGAATCTTCAGGCAGCCATCAGGCATGTCAAGGAATTTTACAGATAACCAAGATCAGTAATAACGGCCAACACAGGATTAGAAGGTACAGGTCTCACCATGGGCCTTTGTAATCTCTCAGCATGGTGTTGAATGCAGGATAACACCAGGGAGATGTTTTAGCCTCTGTGAGACTGCTCTCTTTGACCAAGATCAGTTCCCTAGGAGATGCCTGAGTTGTATAAGGTCAGAGCCAGTGCACTGGCTAACCAGGAAATGAGGTTCTGGATTCCAAAGGGGGAATCTAGGTAGTGCCCCAGATCATGCAGTATAGCTGTTAGACCAGTATGGACTGTCCTGCACCTGGAGCTGACCTGGAGTCTTTTGACCGGGTCTTTATTGACCATGTACTTTGAGGACTTATGGAGAATTCAGTGTAATTCCTGAACTGCTTACTTGCTTATAGGCAGTTGAAAAAATCTTAGACCCTAAAATATTTTCTCTACTAATAAATATTTAATAGACAATTACCTCAAATGTAGAAGGAGAAAAACCAATCAAAATCCATTACCTTGGGGTGCCTGGGTGGCTCAGTGGGTTAAGCCTCTGCCTTCGGCTCAGGTCATGATCTCAGGGTCCTGGGATCGAGCCCCACATCAGGCTCTCTGCTCAGCAGGGAGCCTGCTTCCCCCTCTCTCTCTGCCTGCCTCTCTGCCTACTTGTGATCTCTGTCTCTCTCTCTGCCAAATAAATAAATAAAATCTTAAAAACAAAACAAAACAGAAAACAAAAGCCATTACCTTAAGCCTTTATTACAACATTACAATGTGAGACAGTTCAAGATTGTGGAGCCAAGTGGATTAAAGGTTTTATGAGATAGGATTGAAGAAGGTAAGTCATGGCTTAGTCTTATTCCAAGAATAATTCATTGTTCAAATTCTTGGAGAATATGAGAAACGGAGGTGTTATTCATGGGATAAGATGCAGAGACTGAATGCCCTAGTTAAGCAGTGGTTGGTCAGTTTGGATTTAACAAGAAGGGTGGAAAAGAACCATTGAAACAAAGATATTGCAAGAGTCAATGCAACATTTTAAGTCCTTATGTTCTTCCCTTAGCCAGCATTTATTTTATCTTTTTTAAAGATTTCATTTATTATTTATCTCAGAGAGAGAGAGAGAGAGAGAGCATGAGCTGGGGGAGGGACAGAAGAAGAGGCAGACTCCCTGTCAAGTGGGAAGCTGGACGCAGGGCTCAGTCTGAGGACCCCAGGATCTCAACCTGAGTGGAAGGCAGATGCTCAACCAAGCCACCCAGGCACTCCTGGCCAGTGTTAGTTTAAAGCATATGATGCTTAGAGCAGTTGTCAAAGTCTGGATTGTTACCTCTACTGAGATTTCCATGAGTGCCACCCATGGCCTTTGGAGAAGCTTGAATCTTGAGAGCATTTAGCAGCTCTTCCTATGAGTTTGAGAACTTTATCCCTGCCTATGTTCTACTTTTGCAGTTTTGCTAAGGTTATTAGTTTTGCAGGGAGAAGATATGCCAGAAACATCCTCAACAATTTTGAGTAAAATTGCTGATGTTGATTTAAGCTTACAGCCAATTTTTCTGTGAACATTATAGCTGATTACGGTAGCCAACATTAGCAAAATGGACAACAGTGGCATCTTAGGGGATGTTGCACACAGCTGATTTATAAGAATGTCATTCATGATTACTCTGGGATAAAAACTCATTGTAACAGTGAGACCATTGATAAATCTCCATGGCCTTTTGATTTATATCATGCAGCACTCTGTAATTGCCTTAGATTGTTCCTGATTGATTTGTACATTAATAGCCTATGTGCTTTTTTCCCTTAATGTGAGAGATATGCTGAAGTTATTTATACAAAAATCACTGAAGTTATTTATACAAAAATATTTTAGTGTTTTATATATAAGGAAACTATGAAAACTGGACTTCTCCATTTGTCAGGTCACTTTTTTCCATTGTGGGTTAAACTTGGTATACAAAGAGTTCCCACAATAGTTAAGAATTAAAAATTGGATAGTGCCAACAAACTTTTTATTATCTTTCCATTTATATTTTATTAATTTTTAAGATTTTATTTGAGAGAGAGAGCTTCAGTGCCACAACCAGAGGGGAGGGGTGGAGGAAGTGGGAGAAGCAGATTTCCTGCTGAGCACAGAGCCCCATGGAAGGCTCTTTCCTAGGACCTTGGGAACATGAACTGAGCTGAAGGCAGAGCCACCTGGGCACCCCCTTTCTTTTCATTTTTAAAGTGATGGACGTTCAAAGATAATTTTAGGCATAAATGACAAACTTATAGATTTTTTTTTTGAATTTTGATTGTGAATTTGGAAAAGGTAAAAAGAATTGACAGAAGTACAGATAAGAGCATAAATCTAAATATATTTTATTTTTAATGTAAGAAATAATTTAAAATTTTTTAAGATTTTATTTATTTATTAGTGAGAGAGAGAGAGAGAGCGAGCACAGGCAGACAGAGAGGCAGGCAGAGGCAGAGGGGGAAGTAGGCTCCCTGCCAAGCAAGGAGCCCGATGTGGGACTCGATCCCAGGACACTGGGATCATGACCTGAGCCGAAGGCAGCCGCTTAACCAACTGAGCCACCCAGGCGTCCCTAAGAAATAATTTAAAAACCACAGCAATGTGGAATAATGATTATTCAGAACATAGTCTCTTCAAAAATTAAGGACTTTTTCACTATCTGAGGATAGTATAATTTGATCATTTCATATGAAAAAATTTACTTATTTTGTATATTATCCAGTAGTATATTGAAATAAAAGATGTATAAAGTTTTCTCTTTATGAATATAATGAATCATTAACATTGAACCAGTTTTTTGACCCAACATTTTAATTATTTTTCTTTTATATTTTATTATTTTATGTTTATAATCTTAATATGTCATTATATGTATGTGTTTAAATATACACAAGTGTATAATCATGTAAGTAGATTATAATACCACACTTTTAGTTTTAGCCTTAAGATACAATTAAATTCATGAGCATATTAAATATATCAACATTTTATATAAAATTTTCCATCTTAAACTGTAATATGCCATATGATATATTTTACATTATGTATATCTTATATGCATATATACATATATATTCATGTATAGATATAGTGTGTATGTTTACATGTATTCATGTGTATGTACATATTTTATAATCATCCAAAAGCATTTGCACATTCTGAAGCATTTAAGAATAAAGTTCACTTAAAGTTAACATTAGTGATTAAAATTAATATTTTCTTCCTATTTTGATTTTGCCCACACATTCAAAGAATTTTCATTTAATTAAGTCTGTATTAATCTATTTTAAAATTAAGGAACAAGAAATATAGTTTTGATGAATATTAAGCCCCCCCTCTTTTTTTTAAGCATTATAAGAATTTATGGTAGTAATCCTTTAAGAAAACAATCTTTTTTAATTGTATTTGGTAAAAAGGCAATCATATATTTGTGCAGTAAAGGATTAATATTGTCCAGAGAGAGAGTTGTTTTTTGCCACTGGCTCCTGAGAAGTCACCTAGGAGTCCTTGCAATGTCCTATGTGATAAAAAGGATCTTTGTTTACTTGGGGTCTTGGTCAAAGACAGTCAATGCTGACAATGTGGTTTATAGTAGGGGCTTTTGATCACCCAATATCACCTCAACCTCCATAGGGGCTGGAGGCCATCTGCCATGTGGGCAGACATTCATGGCAGTCCATGTGACCAGACCCCCAGAAAACTCTGTATATGAATGCTTGAGTAAGTTTCCTCGGTGGGCAATACTCTACGTGATTTATCGGACATTATTTCTGAAGAAATAGGCCCTGCCCACAAGATTTCTCTTGGGGGAGAGCAACTAGAAACTTGTGCCTGGTGCCCTGTGGCCCTCCTTCTGTAGTTTCATCTGTATCCTTTTGGTATAGTATTCCCTAACATTGAAAATCATGGCTCTTGAGAGTTCTGTGCATCCTTCTAGAGAAGTATGGAGCCTGAGAGTGGTCTTGGGGACCTCCACAATTGCAGCTGATGTCAGGAGTGAGGGTGGTTGGGGGGCTTGGGAATTTTGCCATATGTAAAATCTAAAATATTTGTGAAAAGAGTGGTAAACTACTTGAGGCTTAAAATCAACATGGAGAATTTTAAAAGTTTAAAATGTGAGTTTAACTGTGTTAGTGAATAAACCAGCATTTTATGTTGACATTACTTTTACATAATAGAAAAAAAATGATAGTATGCTAACCCTGTGTTACTTTCTCATTCTAATTAGTCCGAGGCATCAGGTATTTTTTCAGGAATATTACATGAACCTGCATGGTTTTCTAATACAATTTATAAACCTTTGAATCCACAAACCAAATTTTAAAGACTTTTAAGTTCATCTTTAGAAGTTCTTTCCTTTTTTGTTTGAACGAGTGATCTGTTTATAAGTAGTGAGCAAGGTTCAGAGCTAGATTGCATTTCTTAGGCTCAGTTTGTTTTTGTTCCTTTTTCTTTTGCTTTTTACATAGCTTATATTGTTTTGAAACTCTGATTATTTGTCTGAGCTAGATATTCCTAGAATCCAATCATAATGACAAGACAAAATTTTGATTAGTACATCTCTAAAATTTCCTAAGAGAAGGGAAGAGTGGGAGATGGATAAAAACAAAAAGTGGCAGGAGAAGTAAATAGGAGCTGACTTCAGACAAATATTAAATTATCACTGGAGAAACTTAATTATATTCCTTTTGCAAGGAGGGGCAAGGATCAGAAGCAGGGAACTGATCTTCGCAATAACACACACTCACACGTGTGCACAAAGCCGAGTGTATCATAGCTGGTTGAAATAAGGCAATCTCTCCATTACATGAACACTCTCTCCTAGAGAGCAAAGCAAATCTCTTGAGAATTTTTTCCTCTTGGGCCTCTGAATGAACAACGTTATGTTGAAAATCATTTAAAATAATCATTATAATTCCAGACAGTCATTGGGGAGTGTTATCGACTCTTGATTGTGTCATTTCAAATTTCTTATGTTGCCCTAATCTCAGTGTAACTATATTTAGACATGGGGCCTCCAAGGAAGTAATTGAGGTTAAATGAGATCCTAAGGAAGACTCTCAGGATTTGGGGATCTCATTGAAATAGTGTCTTTATAAGACGAAACTGGCTAGCTCTCCTCCCCTCATGTGTGCATGAAGAAGTTGGCATGTGAGCCTATAGCAAGATAGTGGTCACTTGTAAGCCAAGAGAAGAGGCTTCACAATGAAACCAACCCTGCTGGCACTTTCATCTTCATTCCCCAGCCTCTAGAACTGTGAGAAGTCAGTTTCTTTTATTTAAGCCATCCAGTCCCTGGAATTTTGTTATGGCCATCCTAGAGGGCAAATACAATGAGATTCACCCTGTATCAGTATTTGGTGGTGGTGGTGACACTGTGATATGTCATAGGTAGTCAGAGGGCCACTGGCTTTGTGGCTTTGTTGTGTCTACAACCATTCTACTGGTTCTAGTGCTGAGAACAATAAAGAACCACTCATCCTCAGTAACAGCCGATGATACCTCTTTATCTCACACATGAAAGTCATGATCAGTGATGGTAACGATATGATAAAAGTGAGAGAAGTACTCTTCTAACACAAAAGACTGGGTTCCCAAACAGGTTCAGAGCTCCTCTGGTTGTCTGGTCACCTCAGTCCTAAAAAGGGGAAATAGCAGTGCTGTTTCCAGACTGTTTTCACGGAAGCATCCCAATCTGCCGAATGTGGAGTCTGGTCGTGATTCAGATCACTCAGGAAGGAGAAAAGTAGCTGGAAGCTATTAGCTTAAACTAATTAGAATATGCAAATAATTCAAGGTGTGGGATGCAAGTGGTTTACAGGTCATAAATCACAAAGTAAGATAGAGTAAAATTCAGTTTTATTCTGAAAATTGTTCACTGGTCTCAGTGTAAGTTCTTGGAAGGTATGGGAACTTGGATTTGTTGGTTACATTATAAGATTTTGCAGCAGCAAGACTAGGGGCATTTTTCAGATGTTATTGACTCCTGGAATTTCTCATCCAAATGTACAAAGGATCTCATTCAGATCCTTTGTACATTTTTTTTCTAATGAGCTGTCTTTGCATTACTTATTCTCATATAGTTCATTATATCTGTATCTATATACATCTTCTCCCTAGGTCATACTTATCTTAATATTGCTTATTGTGCATTTTTCTTAATTATATATTTCTTTAATGTTGATATGTCAATGTCATAAGTCTTTTTTTAATATTTTGTACTTCGTGTTTGATTTTAAAAGTTGACCCTTGATAAAGCACTTATACCTTATTACATCCTGGGCAGATTATTTATTTTACATGCACAAACCCTGCTAGAGTTATCTTTCCTTTTATGCAGTTATTTTTCTTTCCTGGGAATTATTAGTTTCATTTTCCCCCCATTTCTATATTCACATTTCCGAGATAATGTCGCAATTTCATTTATCCAACTCTTAAATTTAATTATTTATTTAGCAATCATATTTTCAGTTTCCAAGAACTCTTTTTTCTTAATTTATTATGGCAATTATATTTTTTAATATCCAAGAGCTCTTTCTTTCCACAGCCTCTTGTCTCATGATATAATAAATTAAGTCCCTCTGAGATACTAATTAGAGATTTTTATTTGTTTTAGTTTATTATTAAACTTCTTGACTTTGAATCATTAGTATTCTTTTTGAGCTTTTAATCTCTTTTTTGGGAGGGGAGGGCAAGGGGGTGTGTTTCTTTCATACTACAGACTTTCCTCAAATAGCCTAAGATCCTCTGTCTACTCATACTTAAGAACAAGGCAATATAAATTTGACTGAATTAAGTGTATGGGTCAGCCTTCTCTTGATTCGAGGGCTTTCATTTTGGGTGAAGATTTGGGAAAAATGCCCATATACTTGTATAAATAAGATCTGTGTATTTCTCCCCAAATATTGTTTCTTGAAAGAAGAATTCTATGATTCTTGCCCAGAATGGTAGATGTCCAGTTGATAAGTCTTTTGTGAAGAAGTGTGATATACTATTCTTTAGACAACACTTTTATTTCTCTCCTGACTTATAAACTCGGTAGCCAGCATTTTCTGATTCCTCTGCCTCTCAGAACTGCAGTCTTGTTTGCGAATTCTTGGACATTATAGTTCCACCAACTTCCACCAAATCCTAGATACGTGTTAAACTATCTTACAACTTAAGAGGAGAGATCACAACCAACACCAAAGAATTATAAACAATCATAAAAACATATTATGAGAAACTCTATGGCAACAAATTTGACAATCTGGAAGAAATGGATGCTTTCCTAGAGACATATAAACTGCCAAAATTGAACTAGGAAGAAATAGAAAACCTGAATAGGCCCATAACCAGTAAGGAGATTGAAACAGTCATCAAAAATCGCCAAACATACAAAAGCCCAGGGCCAGATGGTTTCCCAGGGGAATTCTACCAAACATTTAAAGAAGAATTAATTCCTATTCTCCTGAAACTGTTCCAAAAAATAGAAATGGAAGGAAAACTTCCAAACTCATTTTATGAGGCCTGCATCACCATGATCCCCAAACCAGACTAGGATTTCATCAAAAAAGAGAATTACAGACCAATATCCTTGATGGACACAGATGCAAAAATGCTCACCAAAATAGTAGCCAATAGGATCCAACAGTACATTAAAAGGATTATTCACCACAACCAAGTGGGATTTATTCCAGGGCAGCAGGGTTGGTTCAACATCTGCAAATCAATCAATGTGATACAATACATTAACAAAAGAAAGAACAAGAACCATATGATACTCTCAATAGATGCTGAAAAAGCATTTGACAAAGTACAACATCCCTTCCTAATCAAAACTCTTCAAAGTGTAGGGATAGAAGGCACATACCTCAATATTATCAAAGCCATCTATGAAAAACCCACCGCAAGTATCATTCTCAATGGAGAAAACCTGAGAGCTTTTCCATTAAGGTCAGGAACACGACAGGGATGTCCGTTATCACCACTGCTATTCAACATAGTACTAGAAGTCCTAGCCTCAGCAATCAGACAACAAAAAGAAATTAAAGGCATCCAAATCGGCAAAAAAAGAAGTCAAACTATCACTCTTTGCAGATGATATGATCCTATATGTGGAAAACCCAAAAGGCTCCACTCCAAAACTGCTAGAGCTTGTATAGGAATTCAGTAAAGTGTCAGGATATAAAATCAATGCACAGAAATCAGTTGCATTTCTTTACACCAACAGCAAGACAGAAGAAAGAGAAATTAAGGAGTCAATCCCACTTACAATTACACCCAAAACCATAAGATACCTAGGAATAAACCTAACCAAAGAGGCCAAGAGTCTATACTCAGAAAACTATAAAGTACTCAGGAAAGAAATTGAGGAAGACACAAAGAAATGGAAAAATGTTCCATGCTCATGGATTGGAAGAATATATATTGTGAAAATGTCTATGCTACCTAAAGCTATCTACACATTTAATGCAATGCCTATCAAAATCCCATCCAATTTTTTCAAAGAAATGGAACAAATAATCCTAAAATTTATATGGAACGAGAAAAGACCTCGAATAGCCAAAGGAATATTGAAAAAGAAAGCCAAAGTTGGTGGCATCACAATTCCAGACTTCAAGCTCTATTACAAAACTGTCATCATCAAGACAGTATGGTACTGGCACAAAAACAGACACATAGATCAATGGAACAGAATAGAGAGCCCAGAAATAGACCCTCAACTCTATGGTCAACTAATCTTCGACAAAGCAGGAAAGAATATCCAATGGAAAAAAGACAGCCTCTTCAACAAATGGTGTTGGGAAAATTGGACAGCCACATGCAGAAAAATGAAATTGGACCATTTCCTTACACCACACACGAAAATAGACTCAAAATGGATGAAGGATCTCAACGTGAGAAAGGAATCCATCAAAATCCTTGAGGAGAACACAGGCAGCAACCTCTTTGACCTCAGCCGCAGCAACTTCTTCCTAGGAACAATGCCAAAGGCAAGGGAAGCAAGGGAAAAAATGAACTACTGGGACTTCATCAAGATCAAAAGCTTTTGCACAGCAAAGGAAACAGTCAACAAAACCAAAAGACAACTGACAGAATGGGAGAAGATATTTGCAAATGACATGTCAGATAAAGGGCTGGTATCCAAAATCTATAAAGAGCTTAGCAAACTCAACACCCAAAGAACAAATAATCCAATCAAGAAATGGGCAGAGGACATGAACAGACATTTCTGCAAAGAAGACATCCAGATGGCCAACAGACACATGAAAAAGTGCTCCACATCACTGGGCATCAGGGAAATACAAATCAAAACCACAATGAGATACCACCTCACACCAGTCAGAATGGCTAAAATGAACAAGTCAGGAAATGACAGATGCTGGCGAGGATGTGGAGAAAGGGGAACCCTCCTACACTGTTGGTGGGAATGCAAGCTGGTGCAACCACTCTGGAAAACAGCATGGAGGTTCCTCAAAAAAATTGAAAATGCTACCTTATGACCCAGCAATTGCACTACTGGGTATTTACCCTAAAGATACAAACATAGTGATCCGAAGGGGCACGTGTACCTGAATGTTTATAGCAGCAATGTCCACAATAGCCAAGTTATGGAAAGAATCTAGATGTCCATCAACAGATGAATGGATAAAGAAGAGGTGGTATATATATACAATGGAATACTATGCAGCCATCAAAAGAAATGAAATCTTACCATTTGCGATGACATGGATGGAACTAGAGCATATTATGCTTAGCAAAATAAGTCTATTGGAGAAAGACAACTATCACATGATCTCCCTGATATGAGGAAGTGGAGATGCAACGAGGGTGGGGGTTAAGGTGATAGGAAAAGAAAAAAAATGAAACAAGATGGGATCGGGAGGGAGACAAACTGAAAGAGACTTTTAATGTCATAAAACAAACTGAGGGGGGTGGCAGGGGATAGGGGTTGGGAGAGGGTGGTGGGGTTACATTATATGTTTAAATAAAAAAGCTTAAAGAAAAAAAAATAAAAAAAAACTATCTTACAACTTGATGTCTCTAGCCTCTCTGTATCATTATAAGTTTATAATAAAATACTAGTATTTTCATGTAATTTCCATGTATCTTGGAGATAAATACTCCTATGTGGTCAATCTGACATCTTAAACTGGAAGTTTCATTTTTTAGATTATCATTGGAGGATTAGTGAAATCTTTAGATATTTAGTATTCCTAATTATTAGGTATATACATATATAATTAACTTTATTACCTTGTTATGAATTGAATTTTGCTTTAGAAATATATTAAGTTTCCCAAATTCATCCAGGAGATATAATTAGCTTGGCAGCATTTGGTTTAATACTAAAACAGTTATATCTACAAATTTTAATTTTTTAAATGTTAAATGTACTTGAAACAGTTCAAATACCTCTATCTATTTATCCTTGTCTGGTACCATGGGCTGGGTGGTGTAGTTTTACACTTCAAAAAGAGTCAGATAAATACTGAAAGCAAATACAGAGTTTTGTGAAATTCATGGGAGACATACTCACCAAAATAACTGACCAAAACATTGAAGTGTAATTTAAAAGCATTGAATATGTGGTTCTTAGAGAGTATAGGAGAAGAGTGTCACCTGACCTTAGTATTTAAGTTAAATTTTTAAATAATGGAAATTGATAAATTCACATATCAATAGGTTAATTACTTTTCTACAGGGATAAAGTTTTAAAATTCACATGGATAAATTGTTTATCTTCTGGGGGCACTTGGCTGTTTCAATCAGAACGTCAATTCTTTATCTCAGGGTCCTGAGTTTTTAAGTACACAAGGAGTGTGTACCTAATTGTTCATGTTCCATTACATATGTAATCAGTATTTTTTTTAAAAAAAAGCAGTAAGAAAAGCCTGTATAGTCATGCCTACAGCACATTTATGTATTTAAGGAAACAAAATATTACATTTTGTTGTAAATACTAGATGACTGTAATGGTTCTTTAACTTAGATAAGTTAATATTTGATCTGTCAATATTCTTTAAAATGTATACCCACACACACCCCATCTTTATTCATCTGTGATGGAATTTGAGTTGCTTCTGTGTCTTGGCTAATGTAAATAATGCTGCAGTAAACATAAGGGTGCATATATTTTAGAAATTCATATTTTTGTTTTCTTTGAGTAAATACTCAGGGGTTGATTGATGTGCTGGGTTATATAGTAATTCTATTTTTAATTTTTTGAGGAATCTCCATACTGTTTTTTATAGTGACTGGACCAGCTTACATGAGGGTTCCTTTTACTCCACATCCTTGCCAAAACTTGTTGTTTCTTGTATTGTTGATTCTAGCCATTCTTACAGGTGTGAGGTGGTATCTCATTGTAGTTTTGATTTTCATTTCCCTGAATAGAGATGTTGAGCATCCTTTTTGGTGTCTGTCATCCCTTTTTATAAATTCTTTGGAAAAATATCTATTCAGGTTCTGTACCCATTTTTTAATTGGTTTATTCAGAGTTTTTTTTTTTTTTTTTTTTGGTATTGAGTCATAGAAGATCTTTGTATCTTTTAGATGTTAGTCCTTTATCAGATTATCAGATATATCATTTGCAAATATCTTCTCCCATTCAGTGGGTTTCTTCTCATATTTCAGTGGTTTCCCTCTTGTGGAAAAGCTTTCATTTTGGTGTAATCCCAGATTTAGTTTTTCTTTTGCTTCCCTTGCTTGAGGAGACAGGAAAACATTTCTATAGCCAGTGTCAAAGAAATTCCTGCTTATGTTTTCTTCTAGTAGCTTTATTGTTTCAGGTCTATTTTAGGTATTTTCAGTTTATTTTGGTGTATAGTCTATGTAAGTAGTCCAGTTTTGTTCTTTAGCAAGTAGCTGTCTAATTTTCCTGACACCATTTGTTGAAGAGACTATCTTTTTCCCATTGTATGTTCTTGCTTCTTTTGTCCTAGGTTAATTGACCATAAAACATGGGTTTATTTCTGGGCTCTCTAATCTGTTTCATTGATATATGAGTCTGTTTTTGTGCTAGTACCATACTGTTTTGATTAGTATGGCTTTGTAGTATATCTTGAAATCTAGGATAGTGATTCCTCCAGGTTTGTTCTTCTTAAGATTGCTTTGGACAGAAACTTACATTTTTAAAAATATCATGTAAGAGAAGGATTACAACATGTATTTAAGAATATAATATACACTGCATTAAATTTGTATAAATCATCAAAGATATTACCACTTTTAAGTTTAGGAAACTTCTTCCTTATGTTCCTGTAAGATATGGCTATTAAAAAGAACATGAATTACAAAGCTTTTATCAAAACCAAAGTACTAGAAAAGGATTTCTAGGTATATTACATGTATATCTATGTACATAAATATAAACTCGTATATGTGTTTTCCTTATCATAAGTGAAATTAAGACAAAATAATAAGGATATGTATATTTAGTCATTGGTCTGAAAGAGCTTTCAATTTTGTAGAATTTGAAACTAGATATTTTCCATGAGATTAGAAACAACCCCTAATGATTAGAGAAATTCTAACCATAAACATACATACATACAGTGGAATATTAGCCATAAAAATTTTTACAACATCATGTATGAACTTAGAGAGCATAATGCAGGTGAAATAAATCAGAGAAAGACAAATACCATATGATTTCACTCCTGTGGAATTTAAGAAACAAAACAAAACCCCCAAAGGTTCTTAAATACAGAGAATAAACCAGTGATTACCCGAGGGGGGAGGTTGGGTGGTAAGGGTGGGGGAGTACAAGTTAGGTGGACTAGATAAGGGATTAAGAGTACACTTATCTTGATGAGCACTGAGTAATATGCATGATTGCTGAATTATTTTATTGTACACCTGAAACTAATATAACAGTGTATGTTAATTAAGCTTTAATTAATAAATGTGTTTCTAATTAGCATATATAGTATATGTTAATCCATGTCTATTTTTATGTATATCCTCTGTGTATCACCTAATATATGACACATATTTATGTGATGTAGGGTAATATATTTTCATGCTCTGCAACACTAATGTGCCTTACATAGAGTATATGTTTAATAAGATCATTTAGAATTAAATTTGAGGGGAATCAAGTTATTTCCCATTTCTGATATCCAGAAATCTTTTCTATGTGACTCTTTCTTCCTTTCTATGTTATATCTCAAAACCTATTTTCTTGCTGTTTCTACATACAGTTATTTTCTGTAAAATTTTCAAAACCAGTAATACATCTTTATTTGTATTAATTTCTCAGGTGTTTCCCGTGTTTCTCTACACATCAACTACTCAAGTAATTTTTAACTTATATTAAAATAAGATGTCATTTTCTATGGCCCTGAAGATAAATAGTTTCTTAAAATAAATATAAGAAGTAATTTAGTAGAATTGATAGTGATTCAGAAGCCCCATCACTTATGTTGCCTTTCTTTTTTCTATAACCGTGTAGAGTACAAAATCTAGTTATAGTCAAGAGTTACCAACTAACAACCAAGCACACTTAAAACAACATAAAGACCTACTCTATTTCCCTAAGGCTGAGATAGAGCTTGGTGCAAGGGTTTTCACACAATACCTGAGTTCTATTTAAGTTCTGTAAGACCCTTACTAGTTTTAAAGTGTATAGATGATTTTTTACACTCATAATTCTTGATTACACCTTCATTAATGCTCATGAGTACTCTTTTCTCTTTCTATATATCTATCACCTGTCATGTCATTCTGTATCTGTTTATATGTTTATCTTCTCCAAATACAGAACTTAGGAGAAAACAAAAACAAAAATGTGAACATGCCTGAAAGCACTGGTTGTGTTCCCTAAACTGTAAGATGAGCGAACCAGCCATTCCTACACTTCACTGAGGTTCCCCCTGCACACAGAATAGAGTTCAGTCTCTTTGCATACCTCAGCCAACTTCGATACCATGACACGGAGCGTGACACACTGAGGTCAGACTTCATAGTTCAACTTCCAGTTCCTTCATTTAATAGCTGTGTTACCTGTGGCCAAATTTTCACACCTATCTATAGGGCTGCCATTAAAGTTTAATAAGGTAATATTCACCATATGATTGTAAATTGATTTTTCAAATTAAGTTAAAATATGTCATCATTTTAACAACCATGAAATTCAGTTATTGATACAACCTAACCTCCATGTAATAAAACAAGGCACCAGATGATTAAACAACAAAATGAAAAAACAAAACAATAATTCAAAAATTCATCCAATAAATGCATATGACCAAAGATAAAAATAAAGTCTATGGCCTATTA
The DNA here is from genome assembly GCA_003697995.1 of Taxidea taxus jeffersonii. Taxonomy (NCBI): domain Eukaryota; kingdom Metazoa; phylum Chordata; class Mammalia; order Carnivora; family Mustelidae; genus Taxidea; species Taxidea taxus. The sequence goes on along the minus strand of ML099949.1, from coordinate 1,707 downwards.
AATAGGATAGAAATTATTCATTTATTTCTCATTGTCAAAATTGAAGAAAATCTTTTATGTGAAATTCTAGGAAAATCATTGTTAGATGCTTAGAATGAATGTATCAGACAAAGATACAGAGATGGAGTAAAATGGGGAAAGGGGTGGAGAAAGAGAGATTCTAGAATGGAATCTCTAATGTATATTATGCCCTTACTTTCAAAATGTGCTGAAACATTAATCACTTTTTAGAAAAAATTACCATATATATTTTTCTAATTCCCATTTATAATGTTTCTCAGGTAAGTAAGTTCAAGATGTAGCTACTTTAGTGAATTAAGATAAATCACTCTTTGAGTAGTCAGATCTTGCAGTGTTTATATTGCACCCAACTCTGGAGGATTTTAGCATATCCCACTACAAACTCATCTAGGTAGGCGGCCATTTTAAGACCTAATAACTGAAAGAGACAAAGGTAATTTTTGAAGAGTTGGGTACGTATTAAAATAAAAGTTGGCCAAAGATGGAGTGACCAACAACATTATCAATATATAAACTCAAATGTAAGATTCTGATATATTGGTGAATGTAATTATTCTGAAAGTATTAGGAAGAAACTGCAAAAGTTACTATCTCTTTGTAAGAACCAAGAAAAACAAGAAAAGTACAGTGCAGATTACAATAAGAATATGCAATGAAAATGTTTTGTAGCTCTGTAGACTTTTGAACATGGGATGATGTCCTCATCAGGTGGTAGCTTTCTTCCTTGTCAGCAGCAGACTCGACCTCCTACTATAAACATTCCATTCCGCTGTGCCTCTCCCCCCAACCCCATTTCCACTCACCAGAAAGGGTCATCAGCCCCATCCAGGGTAATCTCCCTTTTGAGTAAGTGAAAGTCAAGTGATTTGATGTCCTAATTAGACATACAACCCTCCCTCACTTTTGTCACATAACACACCCGTTCACGGGAATGAAACCCATCATATCCATAGCTCTTACTACATTTAAATGGAGGAAATTATATGCCAGGGATCAAGAATCATGAAGTCTGTCTCAGAATTTTGCCACTGTAAGCTGCATTGTCAGATGTATGCCAAAAATAATTACAGAGAGTTTTGTAAAATGCAGGAGAGACATTCATCAAAATAATTGACCATAACATTGACATATAATTTAAAGGCATAATAGAACTTAGTGGAACCATATCAAGTGTAGTATTCAAAATAATTTTTTTTCGATAATGGAAACTGATAAATTCATATATCAATGAGCTAATCGCTTCCCTAAAGGGATAAAATTTTAAAATTCACATTGATAAATATTTTATCTTCTATTATTTATGTAATCAGTTAAAAATAGCAATAAGAAAACACTGTATAGCATGGCTTCCAGCATATTTATGTATGTAAAGAAACAAAATATTATGTTTTATTATAAAATACTACATAATTGTAATGGCTCTTTAACTTAGATGAGTTGATATTTGGTTTGTCAGTATTCTTCAAAATGTTTCTTTCCAAAAGAACCTTTTTTTAAAGTTAAGTCTTCTTTTAAATGTAAATTTTATATATTTTTCTGAATTTTTATATTTATAGTGTATTAATCAATATTGATGAGAATTTTGAGAATTCATCCTCAAGACTCATTTGAGAAGCATCAAATTGCCCCCTGGCTAGGAACTATTTCCCTATGTGTGTGTGTGTGTGTGTGTGTGTGTGTGTGTGT
>RCUC01122120.1:0-19081 GCA_003697995.1 Taxidea taxus jeffersonii | reverse complement strand
CCCCCCCACCCCGTCCTCGTGGAGCTTACATTTTAGTGGCTAATGCACAAGTAAACTGGTCAAATACCTCGTTATCCACTGCCGATCAAGGCTATGAAGAAAAACAAGCAGGGAAGGGAGGAAGGAATAGGGAATTTGAGGAATGAGGCTGTGGTTTCAAGTGGGGCAAATAATGTCAGTTTTACCTGTTTGCCTACCAATGTTCATAAACTGCAGGCAGTGGGAACTGTCGGTGGCAAGACCCTGCCTGTGTGAGGTGGGCGAGCTCGTCTGTGGACTCAGCCCAGGAAAGTCTAGGATGCTTTTTGGCCCTAACGCTTGAAGAATCCCCATGTTACCAACAGCTCCCAGAGAGCTCTCCCTTCTGTAGTGGAATCCAGCTCTCTGGGTCTTTTTGGCGTAAAGACAATTGCCAGTACAGGGTCTGGGCTGCTGTACCACCCATCTGTCCTCAGATGCCTCCCTTGCCCATCCCCTGGGTCTCAGTCTGGAGTCTGGAGTTGGGGTCGTGTCTCAGTCTGGAGTGGGGGCTGATTCCAGTTGCCTACTTCCCAGGCTCCAGTGTCAGACAGCTCACGGGGAGGTTCACCCAGCGGGAGGCACTGGTGGGAGATAAAAGGGTGGCAGGAAAGGAAGAAAGTGTACCTCCCTTTCTTTCTCCCAACTATCAGGTCTCTGACACCAAGAGTTTCTCCGTAGTTCCAGCTCTTTTCTAGACAGGCCACCGTGGTTCTAGCTTCTACCAAGCAACCCAGGTATCTGAGCTCAGGTAACAGTTCCCTGATAAGCATCTTCCCTCAGCATTTGATGGGAACATGGTGCCGTATGGGATATTGCTACCAGGCTGATGCAGATCACTTAACCTGAATGTTCTTAGTTTCTGCAGCTGTAGAATGGGTATAAAAATACCTCTCGCATCTACTCCCAGACCAACCATAAATATTACATTTTTTTAAAAATGTGAAAATGCTTTGTAAACTCATACATCCTACAAATGTGGTAATATCATTCAGTCAGACAGAACTTGGCTCTGCTCTTCCTAGCTGTGTGGTCAAAGGCAACTTGCTTAACTTCTCTGAAGCCGATCATGAGAGGAAATAACAATTTGTATCTCATAAGAATGTTTGGGACCTTAAATGAGATAACCAGCTATAAGTTGTTCAGCAAAATACCTAGCACTTGGTAGGGTATGGTAACCGCTGGCTTCCCCCTAGTTTCACAGGTAATTTCGGGTAAGTTACTTAACCTCCTAAGCACTGTGAACCCTGAAATCTCTCAATTGTAATATGAGAATGACAGTGCCTATGTGACAATTATGTAACTATTCAAAGATACTCATAAGCCTTTTTTTAAAAATATACAAATTCAGGGGGTTATTACTTTGAAGACAGACTCTCCCTGGAATTTTCTCTCTTGCCCCGGGTAGCGTCTGGGTCAGGAATCGTTGCCCATTTTCTTGGGCCAATAGATGACAGATAGTGGGCCCTGTGTAGCTCACCATATGTTCAGGACTGATTGTGATGGGGAGGTCTGGGCTGCTGCAGAGCTTATCAGGTGCCTTCCACATTGCTTCAGGAAGGAGGTGGGCACACTGCTCACACTGTATTGAATTAGGTGGGTCTTGTGGATGCTCAGAGCAAGACTGATATTAATAACTGACATCTTAATGGGATTTTTTCCCAGCCTGTGCACATTGGTTAGGACCCAACCACCCAGGACTTTGAATCCTGACTCTACCACTTGCCCACTGTAACTCAGGCATGTTACTTAACCCCTCATGCTCCAGTTTCACCTGAAAATAAAGATAAAAACACTCCTTCACAGGATCATTGGAGGGATTTCAGGAACAAATTCATGCAAAGTATTTAAAACAATACCTGACACATAGAAAGTCCTGAGTTGGGTAGGCTATATTATTTTTCTGAATTTGCATATTTTTTAAAAACGCAAAGTAATAGCCCTCTGAATTTGTATATTTTTTTAAAAAGGCTTATGAGTATCTTTGAATAGTTACATAATTGTCACATAGGCAATTATTTTTTCTTATGTTGAGAAATTATTTTTTTATGACGAGAAAGCTGGCTTCCAGAATCTACATGTTATACCCACCCCAGCAGGTGCAAGGAAAAAAACTGACCTCGCAGAGGACCTTGCAAATTCCATAGCGAGAGGCATTGTTGCAAGATCCCTGTCTGGGATTCGGATTTCACCAGGGTTCCCGGGGAATGTTGAAAACTGGTGTTTGCGGCCCTGGGCCAAATCCATATCTGATTGGGAGCATAAGCTAGCAGAATCTGGGACAGAGGTGGGCTGTTATTACATTCCATGTGACAAGGACACACACTAAAGACACTAAATTGGAAGAATCAAATGTGTTAGCCGTGTTAACTGAGGTGCTTTATTTTCTGCGGAAATAGAACTCTATTTAAATTCTTCCTGGAGAACTCAGTAGTTTTGCAATGTCCATCTCTCCAACCTAAATCTTCACAGTGATCCAGTGGTTCAAATGAGTTTATGGACATAGATGCTATCAAATCTGGTGAGACTTTCTGTAGTACCACCTTAAGACATCGTGAGTTTGCTTTTCTCCTGCTGCATAGGTATAATTAGACTAATTGCTCATTTGTCTGCCCAGCTATGTCTATTCTATTCCTTGTCCTTAGAGTAAAACCAGGTTTTACTCCACAGCCTCCTTTACCACAAATACTCCTGGTACCTACTATATGCAAGATGTGGTACTCGATGCTAAGACATACAGTGGTAAACACAGATAGCCCCTGACCCCATGGGCTTATGGATGCAGATGGAGGTCAAACACACTATTATTCAGTTGTAAATACAATAACTCTTGTGTTGTGAAAGTCCAGGGGTCAATAAAAAATATCATGGGAACTTGTTTTAAATGAGGATCCACTTTGAGAAAGTGACTTTTAGGTTGCGACTTTTGGGATAAGTAGGGGTCCATCAGGCAGAGACAGGTGCAGAGGGGCAGGTGCAGAGGCCCTGAGGCAGGAATGAACATGGCATTGAAGGAAATAGCAGAAGGCCAGTGAGGAAGTGCTCTGGGTGTGGCTGGCAAGGTAGGTAGAAGCTAGCTGGTACCTGGACCATGTGGGAGAGGCTAAGAACTTGGTGAATGAGGGCTTTTAGGTAGGGCATTCATTAACATGATTAAGTGATACAGAATGCTCTGTGTATATTCCCTAGCAATCTCAATTTCACTCACAGCTTCAGTTTCCCCTTTTGCTGATGACTTCCAAATTTATCCCCCATGCCAGTCTCCTACTGAACCCCACACCCACATGTCCAGCTGTGCAATGGATAGTTTGCCTATCTGTCCTGGGAGGCAAATGAACTAATAGATATGAAAGGGCCCTTCTAGCCCTAGTGTTCTCAGCCTTTGGAGTTCATAGGAAGGATGGATCACTCAGGAAGAGAAGGTGGAGTTGAGCCTTAAAGATTGGTAGAATTATGGGGTGCCTGGGTGGCTCAGTCAGTTAAGTGTCTGCCTTCAGCTGAGGTCATGGTCCCAGGGTCCCGGGATCAAGCTCCTTACTCATCAGGAAGTCTGCTTCTCCAACTCTTCCTCTGTCCCTCCCCCCTGCTCATGCTTTCTGTCATTCTCACTCTTGCTTCCTTTCTCTCAAATAAATCAATAAAATCTAAAAAAAAAAGAAAAGGATTGGTAGAATTATCATGGGGGCCTTGGCTCTCTGAATCAAACTGGATTCTTATCTTGGCAGCTTTTCTTCTCTTGTCATGGACCTTCTGCCTGGGGAAGAGTCTGAGAGCACAGATCACCTGTAGGATCCCCAGAACTCCTTTCTGTGCCAGGACCCCTCCCACTCAAATTCCCACATTTGGATCACAAAGTCAATTGAACGAATTTGAGATAGATGAAACTGACTTGTACTCAGCTCACTGTCACTGGAACAATGCTTACAGAATCCTCCCTATGGCAGCCTAGGAGTCCTCCAGGGGTCTGGCCCCAGCCAGAATCTGCAGCCCCCTCTCTCACTGTGCCCTGCTTGACCGCTTTTGCTCCTGCCCCAGCAAACCAGCTGTGTTCTTCCCCTCTGCTCTTTTCCACCTGTGGTGCCTGCTACCTGAAATTGCCCTCCCCAAACTTTCAGAACATTTGCTACATCATATGATAATTGCAAAATCTTTTCACTACCCCACTAGACTGTCCATATCGTCTTAATCTCCAAATGCATAGCACCCGGCAGAGGTCTTCAATAATGTTTCTCAACAAATCCATGCATCAGTGACTGGATGTCCAGTTGGATGATCTTTAAGAACCTCAAGGTCAGCCTGGACCTAGCCGAGCACATCAATACACACCCTGCCCCCCAGAATAACCAAAGTAGTCCTGTTCTGTGTTCTCCTGCTGCCCTGCCTCTCCTCTTAAATATATCTTCAAATTATAACCCGGTTTTTCTATTAGACCAGACAACCCCCTTCCCGATGTCAGAAACTATATCTTTCATCACTGCTGTTATCTTAGCACAGGGCACAGTGCTTAACACATAGGAGAAGCTCCATTGTTGTTGGTTGAATTAATAAGAGAAGGAAAGAAAGAATAAAGGAAAGAGCCAGCCAGGTCTTTTCTCCAGTGAGAGCTTGTCATCAGTTTCCCCATTTGTGAGAGAAGAAGCTGCATTCAATGACTTTAGCTGCCCCTGTTCGGAGCTGGACACAGACATCCAAATGTCCAACAGGAAGAACTAACTCAGTAGCCAAAGGAAGATGCTTAAAAGCGTTCCCATCATCCCCCATACAGTACCGAGCCTGGCAGTTAGCATTAGACTAGGGTTTGGAGATTGGAATTCTGGTGCCAATGTCACCACTTAGTAGCTGTGTGTTCCTGGGGAACTCAGTCCCTCTGGTTCTTCATTTCCTCTTTGGGAAATTAGTTTGATTGGACGAACTTTAAAACGGCTTTCAGGCTGCAGTTCTGTGATTCACAGAGTAGCGTTTCTGGAATTTTAAGCACGAATGGCAAGACTCAAAGGGACCTTAAATGAAGGGTGAGTCTAGTCTCTGCTGTGACGGAGCCAGAAAGGGCAAAACACCCCAGGTTTATACAACACTGCTTGCTACTGAAGGCCCTTTGGAAATGCAACACTTTCCAAGGTGACACAGTAGATTTGGTTTGGAGCCTCTTGATTCCTAGTCTGGTGCAATTTCGTCTGCCCCACGTGAAGGGAAGTTGATGAAACTGGCATTCAGAAACCTTTCAGATTTCCTGGGCCCCTTTCTCACTATTATTTTTTATTTTGCATCACAAAAAGACAGTTGTGGGTTTTTTTTTCATTCTAAACATAAAATTAGAATGTAGATGTACTTTTTCAGACTATACAGACCTCTTAGCCCCACAGTCCTACCCACCTCCAGAGAGTCATTCTGTCCTCTTGGGAGTTGAGGACTTTCAGTCTAGGATGTCCCAGGAAGAACTATTTGCCCAGCCTGGGGCGGCCAAGTCCTCTGCTTATTTTTCACAATCATCAGTAAGAGAGGCAGCTCCTTAATCCATAACCAAACACCTGTTGAGCATCTAATTTATGATGCTCCATGGCATCGTTCTGGTCCACATAGTCCACATCGTTCTTGTCCACAAAGACTTTAGAGCATAGAGACGCCTGGGTGGCTCAGTTGGTTAAGCGGCTGCCTTCGGCTCAGGTCATGATCCCAGCGTCCTGGGATTGAGTCCCACATCGGGCTCCTTGCTCGGCAGGGAGCCTGCTTCTCCCTCTGCCTCTGCCTGCCACTCTGACTGCCTGTTCTCTCTAGCTCTAACAAATAAATAAATAAAATCTTTAAAAAAAAAAGACTTTAGAGCATATTTTTCAAACTGCACAGTGTTCCATTACCAGAGAACAAAATCAATATAGAGTATGTCTTTCTTCTTTTGGTGGAATAGAATAAAATTCACTTGAATAGAGTAGAAGTCAACAGGAAAGAAAAGGGTGGTATATTTACCCTCCTCCATAAGGGTGAAGTATCATTTTGTGAAACCCTGTTTCAATCACGTGTGTGTTCTTGATAAGGGCATGAGGTAAAAATACATTTCTTGTTTTGAATCGTGATTCTTTTCCAAGTTCAAAAAACACTCTTATAGCGTATGTTCAAGGAATATGAAATTATATCATATGAGATATCAGAGGACAAGGAAGAGGAGAGAGGATGGAGGACGGCCACAAGGGTCCATAAGGCAAAGGATAATGACCTTAGGACAGAGGCTCACGTGGAGAGTGGTCATGAGGAGCGAGGGTCCTCCCTGGCTTTGGGGGGACTGGCAGTGGAGCTGAGCATTCAGAGGAGTACGATTGAGTGAGATGAGTTGGAATGAGGAGTCGTGTCTGGGAGTAGTACAAGTGAAGAGAACGACTCTGATTTTTCTTTTTTTTTTTTTTTAATTTGGTGAAAATTGCCATGGGATCTTTTATTCTTATTTTTTTAATTTAAAGTCAACTAATTTACATATAGTATATTATTGGTTTCAGAGGTAGAATTTAGTGATTTATCAGTTGTATATAACACCCGTTGCTCATTACAGCACGTGCCCTCCTTAATGCCCATCACCCAGTTACCCCATCTGCCCACCCACCTCCCCTCCAGGAACCTGAGTTCATTTCCTAGAGTTAAGAGTCTCTTAATGGTTTGTCTCCCTCTCAGAGTGACTCTGATTCTTCTTGACCTGCAGCCCTGCTTCTGGGGCCTTCAAGTTTGTGACATTGTTGTTGGATCTCTTTCTTTCCTCCTTTCCAATTTTCTTTTTCCTGGCAGTCCTGTCATTCAGATATTGGATCTCTTGGCTTGATTCTCTGATTTCCATTTCTCTTCTGTTTTCTATGTCTTCACCTCTTTACTTGACTTTCTGGAAGATTTCCTTCAGCTTTATCTTCTGACTTCTCCCCTGAATTTTTCATTTCTGTTATATTTTTAATTTCTAAGAGCTCTTTGATCTCTGAACATTCTATTTTTATAGCATTCTGGTGATGTTCTGAGTGGCTTTGGATGCAATATCTTCTCTTATCTCTCTGGAGTATTGATGATTTGGAGTTTTTTCTGCTGACTCAACATTTATAAGAAATCCCAGAATCTTCTCACGGCCCTTCATACTCCTAACCGTCTCTTCTACCCTGTCACCATGCCCAGGTTCATTATGGAAAGTTCTTTAGCCGTTCTTATAACTGGACCATTACCACTTCTAGAGTAATCACAGGTTGCCATTTTAATTATTTTAAGTGTGTAAATTCTGTCTCTAGGAAGATGTCTCCTATGAGGAAAGGATCTGTGAGGGGGGGCAGTTTGCCACAGTGGAAGTGACAGACAAGCCTGTGGATGAGGGTCTCCGGGAAGCAATGCCCAAAGTCATGAAGTACGTGGGAGGCACCAATGACAAGGGTGAGTATCCCTGAACAATGTGGTTCTGGGCTCAGAGGCAACCTTGCTAGGTCTCATGTCATCAGGGGAAAATACAGGGAGGGGCCACAGGGCACCTGTCACCACCTGCTTCAGTAGCACATGAACTTGGGCTCTGTGCACAGGAGCGCTCTAGGGGACCACACTGACTCCATCCCAGCCTGCCCCTCGGTGTGTGGTCTCCCTGCTCCATATCACCGACGCATCCTTCTCTCCCAGGCGTGAACATACACTCAGGGGGGTATCAACCCTGCAGTGCTTATAGTATCTTTGGACTGGTTGACTGAGTGAGGAAAGCCAAGTCACAGAGCCAGGCCAGTCTCAGACTCAAGACCTCCGCCTCCAGGCTGAACATCTCTGCCCGGTCCCCTGGTCGCTCAGAATCCACAGGGCTCTGAGGCTCAGTGAGTGATAAGTATGCCAGGTCCTCGGCTCTGTTCTGGCAAATGAAGGGGCTGAGAATTTTTAGGCCATCCCACTCTTAGACATGGCAGTCTGTGCTGGCCATGCCCCTATTTTTAAAACAACGTTTTAAAAGTTTCAATGTACCTGTCAGCATATAAACCATATTTAAATATGAACTTAACTCTAAAGCTCTCTAATTTGGACTGCTCTTTAGAATCAGTGCAGACCCCAAGTGGGTCAAAAGCGAGGCAAAAGAAAAAAGAGATGATGTTTAATTTTTAGGATATTTCTCAGGCTGATAATTTAGAAAGTCAGAAACTGATACTAACCTCAGTAGCATTTAGTAACACCAAAGAAATCAGGCTTTGGACAATAAGTCAACCAGTAGGAAGTCAAGAAGATCGTTTCCTTCTTAATGCTGTTGTAATGTCTTTCAGAAGAAGAATATTTGTATAAAAATGATAGAATCTGGGGTGCCTGGGTGGCTCAGTCAGTTGAGCATCCAACCCTTGGCTTCAGCTCAGGTCGTGATCTCAGGGTGGTGAGATCAAGCCCCACATTGGGCTCCACGTGCAACACAGAGCCTGCTTGGGATTCTCTCTTTTTCTCTCTCCCTCTCTCTCTCTCTCTCTCCTTCTGTCCCTCCCTTCCCAAATAAATAAAATCTTTTTTAAAAGTTTTTATATGATTAAACATTAAAGAAAATCTTGAAAAATAACAAAACAGTACCCCTGATCCATCTTTTTTTTTTTTTTTAAAGATTTTATTTATTTATTTGACAGACAGAGGTCACAAGTAGGCAGAGAGGCAGGCAGAGAGAGAGAGGAGGAAGCAGGCTCCCCCCTGAGCAGAGAGCCCGATGCGGGGCTCGATCCCAGGACCCTGAGATCATGACCTGAGCCGAAGGCAGAGGCTTAACCCACTGAGCCACCCAGGCGCCCCCTGAATCTATTTCTTTTAGGGCTTTTTAGTAAGCCTTTAAAATGTAATCATAGTGTTTCTGCAATTGTATATCCTTCCGGTATTTACAGTTACTTATAACTATTTTCCACTACTGCTAAACAATCTTCCTAAGTGTGGCTGTTGACAGCTACATTATATTGCATTGTATGCCTGTAATTTAGACATATTCCTGTTTTGAACATTTACATGGCTCCCAGCCTCTCACAATTATAAATTCTGCCACAGTGAATATCCTGTTACCTACAGCCTTTAAGATATTTTGGATTACTTCCTTAAAATTCACATTTAAACAGAAGGTAATTAGATACTGATATATTTACAGTCTTGATATGTATTACCAAATAATTTTTTCCAAATGAGTTGAATCACTACATTCCTATTTCCAGTATTACAAATAAAGAGCTGTTTTGTGTATATCTGACTATATAATTTGGTTCGTTATTAATTTCAAGAACCAAAAATACTGTCTTGGAGGAAGAATGAGACTAGCTGATCTTCCACGGTCCTGAGCAAGTTCTGTGTGTAACACCCACCTCACTCTGTGGGTTTTTATGTTTTCAGGAATTGGAATGGGGATGACAGTTCCTATTTCCTTTGCTGTGTTTCCTGGCGATGATGGCTCCCTCCAGAAGAAATTAAAAGTCTGGTTCCGGATTCCAAACCAGTTTCAGAGCAACCCGCCAGTTCCCACCGATGACAGCATTAAGATCGAGGAGAGGGAAAGCATCACTGTCTATTCCCTGTAAGGAAATGATTCTCTAGTCATCTGAGGGTAACATCTGATCTCCATAACCACTCCTTGATCATCTGCAGTGAGCATTTGCATTACATTTATATTTTATTCCAGTTTTATTGAGATATAATTAGCCTATAACATTGTATTGACTTCAGGTGTCCAACATATATTCGATATATAGAAATAGAAATATGAAATGATCACCACCATAAGTTTAGTTAACATCCATCATAGTTACAATTACTTTTGCTTGAGATGAGAACTTCACAGATCTGCTTTCTTAATAACTTACAAATATACTTGACAGTATCGTTAACTATCATCACCTTGCTTTGTATCACATTCCCAGGACTAGTTTATCTTATAGCTGGAAATCTGTACCTTCGGACCACCTTCACCCTTTTCTCCCACTCCCCTCCCACATCCCATCTCTGGCAACCACGAATCTCTTCTCTGTATCAATGAGCTCAGTTGTTACCTTTTTTTAATTGTACATATAAATGAGATCATATAGCATTTTCCTTTCTCTGTCCAAGTTATTATCACTTAGCATAATGTCCTTAAGGTCATCCACATTGTCACAAATGGCAGAGTTTCTTTCTTTTTTTATGGTTAAATAATACTGCTTTGTGTAAAGACATCCACATTTTTATCCCTTCATCTCCTGATGGACCCTTAGCTTGTTTCCATATCTTGGCTATTATAATAATGGGGCAGTGAACATGGCAGTGCAGATAGCTCTTCAAGATAGTGATTTCATCTCTTTAAAAAAAATAATAAAAAAAAAAAGATAGTGATTTCAGTTCCTTTGGCTATCTATCCAGAAGTGAAATTGTTGGATCCTAGGGTAGTTCTACTTTTAATTTTTTGAAGAACCTCCATATTGTCTTCCACAGCGGCTGCACCAATTCCCATTCCCACCAACAGTAATGAGAATTCCCTTTTCTCTGTAGCCTTGCTAATACATATCTCTTGTCTTTTTGATACCAGCCTTTCTAATAGGTGCGAAGTAATAGCTCATTAAGGCTTTGATTTTGTATTTCACTAATGATGGGAGATGTTGAGCATCTTTCCATGTACCTACTGGCCATGTATATGTCTTCTTCGGGAAAATGTCTATTCAGATCCCCTGCCTAATTTTTTTTCCCCTGCCTATTTTTTAATGAGAATGTGTGGCTTTTTTGCTGTTGAGTTATAGGAGTTCTTTATCTATTTTGGCTTTTAACTCCTTGTCAGATATATGACTTGCAAATAATTTCTCCCATTGAGTAGGTTGCCTTTTCGTTATGTGGATAGTTTCCTTTGTTATACAGAAGCTTTTCAATTTGATGTAGTCCCATTTGTTTATTTTTGCTTTTGTCACCAAATACAAAAAATTGTTGCCAAGACTGATGCCGAGGAGTTTACTCCTCATGTTTTCTTCAAGGAATGTTATGGTTTCAGGTCTTGTGTTCAAGTCTTTCATCTATTTTGCATTGTTTTTTTGTGTATGATGTAAGATAGAAGTCCAGTTTCAATTTTTTGCCTGTTGCTATCCAATTTTCCAGACACTGTTTATTGAAGAAACAATTCTTGACTTCTTTGTTGTAAGTTGGTTGACCATAGATGCATGAGCTTGTTTCTGAGCTATCTATTCTGTTTCACTGATCTATGTATCTGTTCTTATGCCAGTGCCATACTGTTTTGATTATAATAACTTTGTAATATAGTTTGAAATCAGGAAATGTGCTTCAGCTTTATTCTTTTTTTTTTTTTTTTCTCAAGATTGCTTTGGCTATTTGGGGTCTTTTGTAGTTCCATATAAATAAATGTTAGGATTGGTTTTCTATTTCTGTGAAAAATTCCCTTGGAATCTTGGTGGAGATTGCATTGAATCCATAGATTGCTTTCGGTAATGGGTACATCTTAACAACATCAATTCTTCCAGTCCATGAGCATGGACTCTCTTTTCATTTATTTGTGTCTTCTTCAATTTTCTTCATTAATGTCTTACAGTTTTCAGTGTACGTATCTTTTACCTCCTTGGTTAAATTTACCTCCTTATTCCTAGATGTTTTATTCTTTTTGATTCAAATAGCATTGTTTTCTTAATTTCTTCATATTATTGATGAATTAAGTTAAATACTGAGTCCTGACAATTTCTCATTTCATTTTCTCCAGCTTATGGCACACAAACATTTGCATTATGTCTGAGTAAATTGGCAATCCTGAGTAAATGGCAGTCCTTTGCCATTTGCCAGATTGGCGTGGTTGGAGTATCCCTACAGTTTAGGCTGAACACCTACATTAGCCACAGTAGTGTTCTGGGAGACTCAGGGAATGTCTAAGTCAAGCTGTTGTTTGGGGTCACAAATACATAAATGAGTATAGAATATATATCGGACTTGGGGGCTGTCCTTTTTACCCCTTGAATGCCAGAAAGGCAGGGAGTATTTGCCAGAACTGGACGGCCACCCCCTCTGTTGTTCATTGTCCATGGTACTTGGAACGTTCTCGTCCTGTTTCCACAACCTCATGGGGGTCATGTTCCTTTCGACTATAGAGCATAACAGGTACAGGTGGTTGCATGTCTTTATTCTTTGGGTCCCAACTCCCCTTCAGAAACTGAGTCTCTTGTAGAGAAACAGTGCCCCCCCAACCCCGTTTGTTAAAATCCTCCTTTGTGACAGGCACCGAACCATGTACAGCCACAGGCCAGGAGCTTTACCAGCATTAACTATAGGTGTAGATTTTCTTCTACTCTAGAACCACCTGAGGGAAAATAAATACACAGATAATCTTGTCCTGGACAGTTTTTGTCCACTCCCCAGGGCTTCCGAACTTACCTATTGGGCTGCCTGGCCCCAGCACTGCTACCTGAGGGTGTAGCTTTCTCTGGAGCTAACACTGACTCTGGGAACAGGAGCTTGGCCCCTCTGGACAGTGGTAGGCCGTAGTCGTGCCCCCTAGAGGACAGTGCGTGCACTGCAGCCGGGCCGCCTGCTGGAGAACTCCAGCTCCTCTACTCCAGTCATCATTCAGACCTCCCAGCCTTCACCACAGAGGCAGCAGGGAAAGCAAACTCTGGGTAAAGAATATCTTTCCCAAGGACAGGGACTAGAGTGGGGAAGCAAGGTGGCTGTGGTACACAACTTAAGGAGGTGCCCACTTTCACAGTGGTCTAGGTACAGGATTGGCCCTGAGAGTGAGCGCCTCTTTAAATCTTGGGTGCAGTGTCTCCAATGTCTCACGATCATTCCTGCTCCCTCTTCTCCGTCTCTTCCCCGCGTGTCTTGGGAGGCAGGCTGCTGTACTCTCATGAACAAGTATATTTTAGTTTGAATCCCACTCAGCCTCTCTAAGACAGTTTCCCCATCTGTTAAGTGCCCATAACAGCCTCCCTCAGAGGACTTCTACTAAAGAGTATCTTTCAGTAGTCACTAAGATGCTCCTGTTTTTACAAATGTCTTAATGTGTATGAGCTGTGGTAGGTTTCAGTAATTATTTTTTCCCTTTGCCCTTTTGATTTCATAAGGAATGATGTTGATGTGATTAAATCAGTTCCATAAGCCTTCAAGTTGGCTGGTCCAGTGGTTTTCTTTTTTCCTTAACTTTTTAGTATGGAAATTTCCAAACTTATGAAAAGATAGAATAAGATAATGAGGGATCCCTGGGTGGCTCAATCGGTTAAGCATCTGCATTCAGTTCAGGTCATGATTCCAGGGTCCTGGAATCAAGCCTCACATCGGGCTCCTTGCCCAGCGGGGAGCCTGCTTCTCCCTTCTCCCTCTGCCTGTTGCTCACCCTGCTTATGCTCGCTCTCTCTCTCTGACAAATTAAAAAAAAAACAACCAGAATAAGATAATGGAACCCATCATTCACCTTCAATGATAATTAACTCAAGGCCAGACCTGTGCTGTGTATACCCTCACAACTGTCACCCAGCCCCTCCACTAGGACATTTTGAAACAAATTCCAGATATTTTATTAATTTCATCCACAAATACTTAAGTGTGACTACTAAAGACTTTTAAAAAATACATCATAATGTCTTATTACTCCTAAAATTTAAACAGCATGTCATTAGTGTCATAATAATAGAAAATGTCTGGCATTCAGATTTCCCCCACTATCGGATCATTTGTTTTTAAAGTTTGTTTAAACCTGGATCCAAATAAAATCCATCCATAGCAATTGCCTTGCTGGGCAAAGAGCCCAACTCGGGGCTTGATCCCAGGACCCTGAGATCATGACCTGAGCCAAAGGCAGACGCTTAACCCACTAAGCCACCCAGGTGTCCCTGGTCGGTATACCTTTTAAGCTTTTATTAATCTGTGGTTTTTCTCACTATTATACCTTTCCATTTTTCATGGTTGCTTATGGATCATTTGTCCTGTTGTTTCCCATAGTCTGAATTTTGCAGACTGCCTTTCCGTGGTGTTTCAACATGTTCCTCTGCCTCCGGCATTGCCTGTGAGTTAGTAGTTAGAACCAGAGGCATGGACGGATTCAGGCCGGTGCCTTCAGCGAGCATGTTTCATAGATAGTGTTGTAGACTGCCACTGGGGAATTCATCACGTTCACTTGCTTCTGTTTTTGCGATACCAGTGACTGCAGATCACCCTTACCTAGACGCCTGGCTTCGCTCAAGTATATAAAATGACAATGTCCTCTATTTTTCCTTCACTTTTTAACTGGTGTCCTTTGATAAAAAGAAACCTCCTCTTTTCTGCTATTTGGCTTCTCTAAGATGGAGGCACAGAAAAAAAGGCAAGATACCTTCTCTTTAGCTTGTTTCCTTCTCTTTGCCCATTTTCAAAAGACTGATTTCATTCCTGAACATCCTCCACAGGCAAGGTGGCCTTGGTCTCTGTTTTTTGTTTTGTTTTGTTTTGTTTAATTCTTTTATTTATTTGTCAGAGAGAGAGAGAAAGAGAGAGCACAGGCAGACAGAGTGGCAGGCAGAGGCAGAGAAAGAAGCAGGCTCCCTGCCGAGCAAGGAGCCTGATATGGGACTCCATCCCAGGACGCTGGGATCATGATCTGAGCCAAAGGCAGCCGCTTAACCAGCTGAGCCACCCAGGCATCCCTGGTCTCTGTTTTTTGAGGATCAGTATAAATATATGGATTTAAACATAATTGATGTGTTTCCATTCCTGGCAGCTGTTCTTACTGACGCTCACATTGTCCATATTTGGCCTGGTCCTTTTGACAAGACTCTAGTACTCTAGGGTAGCTTCCTTGCTTTCTGGTGCGACTAAATGTTTCAAGCACATCTGGGCATTTCTTGCCCTAGAGCTGGAGTTTGACATTTCTCCAAGGAACCCTGGTTCCTTACAGAGGGACAAGGTATCTCTTTAAAAAGTACTATTAAAGCCCAGTCTGTAAAGTTTGCTATTACTTCTCTGAAACCTAAACGGCTGAATGTGGTAAATAGGGTATCTGGCATGGCTCTGTGAATGGTTTTTTTTTTTTTTTTAAACCTAACCATCCGTCTTAAATCAGCATGTTATTCCCCAACTAGCCACTTGGTGTCACTGCACAGTCAAATGTGCTTTAAGAGTACCTTACGTGGAAGGCAGAGTGAATGAAGTGGCAGAAGGCAAAAGTACTATTTCAAATACACGTAAGGGCATTAGATGGCAAAATTAATTCTAAAATGAAAGCCTTGCCTCCTTAATTCAGGCTTCCTTTTGTAGGACATCATGAAGGGATGTTCAAAAGGGATTATGCCTTTATTAGCGGTATGTATTACCAGTCAATGGATAGAAGGCTAGGAAGGACTAACACTATCAGAATCTTCTTAGTGGTCACAAGAGGCAATACAGGTATCCTCACACTTGTATGAGTGGCCACATTCCAGCTCCCTCTGTGTTCACTGACCTGGAGGCCACTTCAATTACAGCTCAGCCTCCTTTCCACAGTGCAGCACTGGGTTCAACAGAGACCAGTGGCAGGAGAGGGTGATGGTTTTAGTGAGCTGTCTGGGCATAAAGGAAAGAGCTGGAAAACCAGGAGTCATTGTCGGGGTGACCTCTGATCCGATCCTGGCTCTCCTGCTCGTTGGCCATGGGACCTTTGGCGTGTCACCGAACGGCCTCAACTTCCCCAAGTGCAAGATGGGGAAAGAGTACCTAATGCCCAGGGTTGTCATGAAGAGGAAACATGGTATCCGTAGATGTCTACACGATGCTGGACGTTAGGCAGACACTAGGTCAGTGTAGCCCATTTTCCTGTTCTTGACTTCATCTCTCTCCAAGAATCGGATCAGGTTTTACTAGAATTAACAAAAAAAAAGTCAAGCAACTACAGATACACTTCAGTTCAAACCACAACTCTAATAATTATGAGTTTTACAGCTGGGCTGTCTGAGCTTCAGTTTTTTCATCTATAAAATAGAACGTATGACACACTGTTGTTAGGGTCCAACAAAGTGTGCGTGTGATACAACTTTGTCAGCCACAGGGCTCCCAGGGATGCTGCTGTTGTCTTCCTCTCTAAAGGACCAGGTCCTACTGAGGCCACTGGCAGCTTGGGAAGCTCAACCTGGAGAAAGAGAACTTTGGAAAGAACTGCTAAGCCTCTAGGGTGTTTCATATTACCGCTCAGGAGAGCTGTAGACCGGTGTCAGTCACGTTCCTAGATAATTCCAGTGCCTACCTGTAATCACAGGAGGCTCTGGCCATGGGAGACATAATACAGTTTTGCCTCCTTGGTCTACTCAGTGCCTAAACTCTGTCATTTTTATTTCAAGCAGCCTCACCTAACCACTCTTTTTTTTTTTTTTTAAGATTTTTACTTATTTATTTGACAGAGATCACAAGTAGGCAGAGAGAGAGAGAGGGAGAGAGAGAGGAGGAAGCAGGCTCCCCACCAAGCAGAGAGCCCAATGTGGGACTCGATCCCAGGACCCTGAGATCATGACCTGAGCTGAAGGCAGAGGCTTTAACCCACTGAGCCACCCAGGTACCCCTCACCTGACCATTCTATCAAAATTGGCACCCCTTCCTTTTCTGTCCTCTTATCCTGCTTGGTTTTTCTTCTCTTCACTTATTCTCATCTGCATTATATACCTATTTCTTCATATGTCTCTTGTCATCTCCCTCACCAGAATATTCTTGAGGGTAGGGCCTTGGGCTGTCCTTAGTAAGTGCTCGGTTAAAAGCTGAGGAATAAATAAGCAAGTGAAAGTCTTGGTCCTTGCCTTCCCTGCACGTATCTTTTCCTTTCCTTCCCTTTTCTTTTTTTTTCTCTTCTCCATAAAGATCTTGGTGCCCTCCCATAGCTTCAACTGTCACCCTTCCATCAGTACATCTCCAACCTGACCATCTCTTCATCTCCCTCGAATGCCTTAGCATTCATCAGACTCAACATGATGACCAGGATGAGGCCATTTACTCATGTATTCATTCAGTCAAAAAACCTTGTATTCATTATTCACTTATTCTGTGCCAAGAATTTTGTCAGTGCTCAAAATAAAGCAGGGAACAAGCAACGTGTCTGCTCTTTGAAGCAGGAAAAACTAGTTTTTCCTAGTGGGGAAAATAGATGAGAAACAACCGTCTCTGATATTTCAGGCCTGTGTTATTAATGTTTTAAAAGATTTTATTTATATATTTGTCAGAGAGCAAGAGAGAGAGAGCACAAGCAGGGGGAGCAGCAGGCAGAGGGAGAAGCAGGCTCCCTGCTGAGCAAGGAGCCCGATGTGGGACTCAATCCCGGGACCCTGGGATCATGACCTGAGCTGAAGGCAGCCGCTTAACCAACGAGCCACCCAGGTGCCCCAGGCCTGTGCTATTTCAGAGATGAGAAGTGGTCTTCGTGGGTGGAAATTATAGGGAAGCATATTTCTTACTGAAAAGCCTTCCGGTATAAAGTCTCTACTGGTAGGATGGACCAGACACAAGGTGAGGAAACCTGGGCCAGAGGAATTCAAACATCATCTGCACAGATGTACATCAGTCACACTGAGTAATGCGTGTGCTTGGCGGCAAGTTTGTCCCATTTGGCACATGTCTGTCGAGTACCTCTGACACTGAAGCCCCCTCACTCCTGAGAGCCCTGCCAGTGACAAGATTCTGAATCTAAAACCTAGTTAATCACCATTTCTTCCTACAACGGGTCAGGTATCCCACCAGTCCTCTTTACAAATGGGTCCTTGGAAGTGGCTTCAGTCCCCATTTCTGGGGGGATGAGCTCGAGTCAACATGGCTGCTGCTGCCATGTTTCCCAAGCACCAGCACCCCCCGCCCCCAGGAGGCATCTCCACCTAAACCTCCCCAAGGTCTCCCAAATCAGTAGGTCAAAAATGAAGCTCAGACCTCCTCCCCAGACCTGATGCCCTGTGTTCCATCTTACAAAAGGTCCCGTCCATCCTCCTACTCATCCTGACTCCTTCACCTTCCACATCAACTGTTGGCCAAGCCCTAGTCACCTCCTAGCTGTGCCTTCCCTTCTATCCGCCCTGCCTCAGTCTTCAGCATCTCCTGCTTCAACTATTGCTCTGTCCTCCTGATTTTTCCTAATTCTTCCACCTTTACCCCTTCTAAGGTGTCCTTTCATCACTGCCAGCCCTCAAGCACGGGACCCATCCCACTACCTCCCCCCGCCTTTCAGCTCTGCTGGGGCACTTGTTAGGGTTGGGACCAAAGCCCAAGCTGGTAATAAAATGAGATGGGGGATGGATAAACTTTGGGTTGGATCCCCAAATGTCTAGCCAGGCAGTGAAGCCTAGTAAAAATGCTTTGTCATGGCATCGAATCCACAACACACCCCCACTCCATGTCCACCCGATCTCAGGCATGCCCCCCAAACACATCCACATGCAGTACCCACTTCCACTCGCCCAGCTCCTCCTACAGCCCTTCTCCAGCCCCTGCTGAGTGGAAGCTACATGAGGCCAGGCATTTTTGTCATATTGTTCATTGCTGACATCAAGAAGAGATTCTCAATAAACAACGGCTTATTATCAGGTCTTCCTATAATGCCTTCCCTTCATGTTCTAAGTCAGAACCAATCACTGCCTATTCCCCACCCCCCAGAGTGTTCCATCTATACCTTCTGCCTTCCTCCTAGTGCTTCCTTCTGCCCTATATAATCTTTATGTGTGTCGCTGGCCTGACCACTGCAGTTAGACCTCGCAAGGGTAGAAAGACGTCTTCATCATCTTTACAGCTCTGTGGTATCCAACTTGTGTTTTGGGCCTTGTCTTGCTCAACTCAGTAAGCATGGTTCAGTCCCGCTGAATGAAATGCCTCATGGGGTGAAGCTTCTTACCTGTTGACATGAGATTGTCAGCTCCCAGTCTTACGCTTCCTTTGCCTAGCACAGAGCTCTGTGCATAGACTCTCCCCACATCTGTGTTGACTTGTTGATTGTTAAAGGCTCAGACCATCCATTTTTCCATCTACCCTACCGCATGCCTCGACCATTGTGATTTCTTGCCCCCCTGGGACCAAAGCCTCCATTTCTTCGCCAGCCTCATTGATGCCTGCCTCATCCGTACCCCACAAACCTCTTCCAGACCTTTGTAGTCTGCTCTTTTTGTGTTTCTGGAATTGGGGGGGGGGG
>ML099948.1:37445-60771 GCA_003697995.1 Taxidea taxus jeffersonii | reverse complement strand
GATGAGGCAGTGTTCCCAAAGAAAGACATCAGCAGAATACGAAGAAAACCAGAGGACCAAGATAATCCCCAAAGTTCCTTTTGAATTAGTTAACCATGCCCAGTAAATGCCATTCACGCTTTCAAGTCTGTTCCAACTATCTGAAACTAGAGTGACTTAGAGCTTTGACTGAAGAAGCTTGACTTGTCTGAGAAACTCCTCCTTGAAGGCACAAGTGTAGCCTCGTTGCCTCCACCTTCCCTTGCCCTTGCTCTCAGCAACTTTCTGGAAAGGAAGAGCAGAGCCATCAGAGAAGATGGCTTAGAAGATTACTTGCTGTCCCCTGTGTTCAGAGGCACACAGCCTGGGGCTGCCTCAAAGCAAATTGCCCTGGAGAGAAACAAGTGGTTTAGGCCAGGTGGGGTTAAGTGCCTCTTTCTCAGACTTAAAAAGGATTTAATTTCTCAGTATGAGTTTGATAACCCCAGGGTACCTTGGTTTTTTTTAGAAGTTTGATAAGTTTCTCATCTTATTGGATCTGTATGTGTCCAGATTAAAAATGTCATGATGATGCTAGGTTTATTGATCTCTGTTTCTTGTATGTGTTTGGTTCCTCATTTGTTTCCTTTTCTCCCGGTCTCTTTTTTTTTTTTTTTTAAATTTTTACAGGAATGCTCTTGGGTAGTAACTGTGTCACTCTGATGTCCTTCCTTTTAGTGACAACTGAGCATCCACGCTGGGATGCTTAATCCCTTACTTTGCACAGGAGAATTATTTGCCTAATGTTTGCCTTCCTTTGCCTTGCTTAAAGAAGGTGAAGCAAAAGGGCAAGGCTTGGAGTGTTTCCATTCTCTGCCACTAACACTTGAAGACAGTTGTAGAAGCCATGTTTTGGGACCTGGAGACCCATGGCAAGTGACATTTTAGTAGTCACTATTTAGATTCCATTCATGGGTTTCCACAGTCCTCAGGAGGGGGTAGCAGGGGTTGTAGGGCAGCCTCTTGGTAAACTGACTTCTGGTGCTGTGTGCTTCCAAAGAAATTATGCCTCTTGCAAAGACTGAGCTTTGCAATGTTTTGGTCTCTTGGAGTCGTGCTGCTACAGCATTCCAGGAGGCAAAGATCTTTCTTCAGAGAGAATATAAAGCTAGGTAAGTTGTCTCCAAATGCTGATTCTCTGTTAAGAATAAAGATTATTGTCTGGTTTTTTTCTGCCCACTCCTTGACTGTAGTTGGCCTACCTTTTTCAGGGGCTCCTGGGTGGCTCAGTGGGTTAAAGCCTCTGCCTTCGGCTCAGGTCATGATCCCAGGGTCATGGGATGGAGCCCTGCATCGGGCTTTCTGCTCAGCAGGGAGCCTGCTTCCCTTCCTCACTCTCTGCCTGCCTCTCTTCCTGCTTATGATCTCTGTCTGTCAAATAAATAAATAAAATCTTTTAAAAAATTGGTATTCATAGCAGGGCATTGGGCTAAAAGGAATATTGCCTTAGATGGGAACAATTTAGTGCTTCTAACCTTGGGGTAGGTCTACCTCCCTAGAAATTAGTGAGGTAGCTGGCTTCATAAATGTTGGCCTGTGTGGACTTTCATTTTCCCTTCAAAAGTCATTCAGCCTCTGTTCCTTTACTCCCTGCATTAATTAGTCATTTGCAAAGGAAAATGAAGAAGAAAAAAGGAGATAAAATTGACCTTTGATTGCAAATATCTTTTCAGGGTTTCATATACAAAGGCCAGAGTCCTTTGAAGAAAATTCAGATGACGGAAAGATAAATGGATTTTCTGTCTTCCCACTTCCCCATTCACCCAAACTGGAAGATGTCAAGGTGGGGATTTTTAGAAACAGAATCTCCCATGACTGCTCAGACTCAAAAACCATCTAATAGGAATTGGATCTTCAGAATCCAACATGTAAACCAGGGGGCTGGTGACAAGTGATCCTACCAGCATGGCCCTGGAGGCAACTTGCGGGCAGCTTCACTGATCTTCACTTGCTGTAACACATGTGCACTAAATCCCAGGCCCTTTGTTTCCCTTTGATATTTATGTGAATCAGGATAACAGTTGTGTGAAGTGCATTTTAGTTCATTTATATTGTATCCCCTACTTCATGTTGATGATTTATTTAGCCCATCTGATCCTCACAAAAATGATGAGTTTATTCCTTTTCATGGATGAAGAAAATAATGCAGTAATGTAATTTGTCCAAGGTCCATAGCTGGTAGGTGACAGAAAGGGAACACAAAGCCAGACAGCCTGGTTCCCAATTTCAGGCACCTAAGCAGTATGATACACTGCCTCTTACTACTGAATACATTTATATGTGTAAGGAATTTAGAGCCTAGAATGTGGTGTGTGTTATGTGGTGTGTGAGTATTTGCTGTTTCTGCTGCGGCTTATTCTTGTAGCTGCTGTTCTTCTTGTTCTTGCCGTTCCTGTTCTTTTCTTCATTTCTTTTCCTTCTCCCCCCTCCTGCTCCTTCCCTTTATAATAATTATTACAGTATTTATTTTAACAATGTGGTATGCCAGATGCACATTAAGAAGTTGCTGCCTGTAGAACCTTTATTGTGACATTTACTCACAGATTAATAAGAGATGTTCCCATTCATTATTTGAAGCTTCATTTATATCTCATATATTTGGTGATTTTTATATTAGAGATCTCGATTTTTAACACCTGGGGGATTCAGTCAGCTGAGCATCTGACTCTTGATTTTGGCTCAGGTCATGATCTCAGGGTCGTGAGATAGAGCCTGGCATTGGGCTCTGCACTGGGTGTGGAGTCTGCTTAAGATTCTCTCTTCTTCTCCCTGTCTCTCCTTCTGCGTGTGCACTCTCTCTCTCTCAAATAAATAAATGTCTTAAAAAATAAAAATTTTTATTAAAATCAGAATCCTTGTTTAAGGAGCTTCCCAAACCAAAAAATAATAATTTGCTTGTCTTCTAAATATAAATCTGCAGGTTATTTTCTTTTGCTTGCAAATCGTCTGTGATGCATCTGTTAGAGGTATTATGAGTGAGACTGATTGTATCACAGGAGGTTTGTATATTCAGCCTTTAAAGAGGAATAAGAGAGAGCCAGTGTTGAACCACTCTTGCATCCCTGGAATATATCCAACTTAAACATTATGTGATCCTTTTAATGTATTGTTAAGTTTGGTTTGTTAATATTTTGTTGAAGGTTTTAGTATCTGTATTATCAGGGTTATTGACCTGTATTTTTCTTATTTTTGTGTTGTCTTTTTCTGGTTTTTGTATCAGGGTAATGCTGGCCTTTTAAAATGAATTTGGGGGCTGCTTGGGTGATTCAGTCGGTTAAATGTCCAACTATTTATTGATGCTGGCTCAGGTCATGATCCTTGGGGTTGTGGAATCAAGCCCCATGTCAGGCTCTAAGCTTAGCAGGGAATCTGCCTAAGATTCTTTCTCTCCTCTACCTCTGTCCCTACCTCTGTCCTACCCTCTGTCTCTCTTTCTTTCTCTTAAATAAATAAAATCTCTAATAAGAAAATAAAATGACATTGGGTGCATTTCTTCCTCTTCAATTTTTTGGAAGAGTTTGAGAAGGATAGGTATTAAATATTCTTTGTTTAGTAGAATTCACCACGAGGCCATTTGGTCCTAGACTTTTGCTTGGTGGGAGGTTTTTGATTACTGATTCAATCTCCTAACTAGTCATTCATCTACTAGAATTTTGTATTTTTTCATGATTCAGTCTTAGAAGATTATAGGTTTCCAGAAATGAATTCATTTCTTCTAGGTTGTCCAAGTTGTTGGCATATAATTGTTCATAGTATTCTCTTATGATTCTTTGTATTTCTGTGGTAACAGTTATAAATAAATTCTCTTTCATTTCTTTTTTTCTTTTTAAAGATTTTATTTATTTATTTGACACACAGAGAGAGATCACAAGTAGGCAGAGTAGCAGGCAGAGCGAGGGGGGGAGTAGGCTCCTTGCTGAGCAGAGAGCCCAACATGAGGCTCGATCCCAGGACCCTGAGACCATGACCTGAGCTGAAGGCAGAGGCTTAACCCACTGAGCCACCCAGGCACCCCAGTAAATTCTCTTTCATTCCTGATTTTATTTATTTGAGCTCTCTTTTTCTTGGTGACTCTGATTAAAGTTTTGTCAATTTGATCTTTTCAAAGAACGAGTTCTTAGTTTAATTTATCTTTTCTGTTGGCTTTTAGTCTCTATTTCTTGTATTTCCTTTCTGCCAGCCCTCGCTTAAGGCTATCCTTCCATGATAAATCTAAGCAGTATATCTCTTCACAAGAACCATAAAATCTTTTTGAGTAATTTTAAAGAAAATAAAAGAAGGTGATTCCCCTAGCCTATTTGCTCCATAAAAGCAAATACTGTATCTTTTATTTATGCATAGTTGATTTGCAATGGCTTTTAAATAAATTAGGTTTATAAGAATGAATGAATAAATAAATGAATGAATGAACAGATGAATGAAGATGTGCTAGAACTTATGTCTTCTTTGGTAATGCCATTGAGTTCCATCCAATAAATATTTATTTGCATCAGGTCCTGAGTTTGATACCATGGATACAAGGATGAGTAAGAAACCATCAGTTTTTTCAAGGAATTTAGTGGGGCAAGGACACCAGTTATAGTTCCACAACATAGAGACTTTTTATACTTAAGTCTAGTAGTTGAGATCAGAGACCGAAGTCTCTGTCTTATTTGAGGAAAGACAGTATCTTTGCATCAGGATAAGATTCTTTTAGGCCAAAAAATCAGTGAGGACCTATGGCTACAAAGGAGGAAAAAAAAAATCTTCTCTGTAGTAGATTATACTATCAGCTCAAAATTTCTTCCCCCCTTTTTTGGGGAGGGTGTTTCCTTCTAGGCTTTTCTAAACCATTCCTTATTCAATTTCTCTATATCAGAGAATTATACTTCCCACTCTGACATCATTAGCCACATGACTTGCTTTGGCCAATGGACATACGTGGGAGCTACTTGTCACACATCTGATATAAAGCTTTAAAAGCCATTGCATGGTTCAGCAGTCTTTTTTTCTCTCTGCCATGAGGATAGCATGTCCAAAATATAGGTTGTTTGTTCTGTCTGGATTCCATAGTGAAGAGGGTTAGAGAAGAGCTAGAGCCAAACTGCTGAATGAGAATTAAACCACTACTTTTGTAAAAACATAGATTCTAGAATCGTTTATTACTGCAGCATGCCTACCCTAAGATAACAGATATACTTCCCAAGAGGAGAGAAGGGGGTATTTCCACCCATTTTTCCCCTTAATGATCCCTACTCACATTTGCCTGTTCCAGGAAGTCTAGGTGAAAGAATAAAAGGATTTGGGGGTACTGATGGATGCCATGTTTCTTTGGTTCCAGTGTACTATAATATGATGCCTTTGACCAAGTCCACTTGTACTTGAGGATTGGTTGTACTACCCAAACACATAAAATAGAGGCAGCAAATCTTGGTAAAGGTAAAAGGTAGTGAGAGAAAGGGGCCTCTATGAAAACAAAGCCCAATGAATTTTTATAATCCTGCTGAGGCCATTTTGAGAGTTCTAAAATTGCCAAACAAAACTGGAAAAAATCCTACCAGTAAGTTTCTCCATCAGTTGTCATAGAAACCATCACTTTTTTTTTTTTTAATAACACTGAGACAATTAAATGTTAACCTGGGTATAGTAGAGAGAAACTTGTAAATTTCAGATCAAAGAGCTTTTGATGGGTCACAGAAATAGAGTCCCAATCAGTCATGAATTCAACTTTTCTCATAAATTTTTGCAGCATTGCCAACAAAGGTATATACTGCAATTCTCTAAGGAACCTGTCACTCTTCTCTGACTATTCTGTATTGCTGGTGTCAAGAGGAGTTTTTACTAAAGCTATTGATTTGATACATATATTTATAATAAGACTACAGAATATAATCTTATTCAATCCCTTGGGTAAAAAATACCTAGGTTGTCAATTTGATGAATAAAAAAGAAAATAGGTGAGTAGGAGTACACATAGGGGATAGCAAATATATATAGTTTGGACGTTGCTAAAGAGAATAATTCTTTCATTCTGTGAGAAATTCAGCTTTCATCCTATACAGATCACATCTCAGTAAGAAGTCTGTCTTTGAGTCTCTTTCCTTCTTTTCTGTAAGATAAGTATATGCCTGCAATACTGACATACTCATTTAGTAGTAAACTCAATGTGAGAAGATTCAGTTAAACATTATTGATTAAACATATGCATTTACACATATCTCTTCATATCCCTGGGAAAGGAAAAAAAGTATATAAATGAAAGTAAAGGGATAAGAAAAAAGGTAGAAATACATAAATATAAAAAGGAAAAGGGATAGGAGCAGCTAAGAATGGAGGATATGCAGTATTTGGACAAATAGACAGTAGGTCTATTTGGAAAGACTTAGGAAATGGCACCATATGCTACCACTGAAGGTGAATGTCAAGTGTGGGGATAAACAGAGGAGGAATGGATGAAAACTTGTTTAAGAAGTATTTAGACCCCAGGTCCCTTTCCCTCCCTTTTGCAAACAGAGGCTTCATCTTTGAAGCCTGACCGTTTGCTTGTGAGAGAAATTGTACCAGAAAACCTACAGACATGGGAGAATAAATACAGCAAAAGGCAGGGTGAGGATGTATAAGGAAAATCAAAGAAAGTATAAAGAAACCTCTAAAATTGTAGCATTCCCCAATTCCTTTCCTTACTTGGAAGTCTGGCATTTACTTCTCAAGGGGGATGAAAATGATTGCTCTCAGAACAATGACTACCTCAAAATAAAATACCCTGAGGTATATTAGAATTTGAATATCTTCCAACAAAGTAGACAAAAAGCCTAAAAAAAAAGAAACACAGAAATAAGACAATCAAAATGGATAAAAGAAATCCACAGAGAATGAGTGTGGGCAGAAAAAATAAATGCCCAAGGAAAATCTATAATATTTGCAGAAAGATGAAAAAACATTGCACTTATAAAATAATAACATGCTATAAAATGAAACATTCAAAGAATAAGAAAGAAGTTTTAGGGGCTCCTGGGTGGCTTAGTGAGCTAAGCCTCTGCCTTTGGCTCAGGTCATGATCCCAGAGTCCTCGGATCGAGTTCCAAGTCGGGCTCTCTTCTCAGCGGAGAGCCTGCTTCCTCCTCTCTCTCTGCCTGCCTCTTTGCTCCTTGTGATCTCTGTCTGTCAAATAAAAAAAGAAAAAGTAAAAGAAAGAAGTTTTAGAAATTAGAAAAATGATAGAAATACAAAAGTTCATTAGACTATTTGGAAGATCAATTTGAAAATATCTCCAGAAAAGAAAATAAAAGCCAAAAAGAAAAGGAAAATAGAGGTGCAAAAATTAAAAAAAAAATTATAGGATATGTTCAGAAGGTTAATTCTGGATAATGGAAGTTAAAGATAGAGAAGGCAGAAAACTTTAGGAGAAGAACATGAACAAATATATAATGAATAAAATTACTCCCAATGCAAGGACATGAATTCCCATACATGAAGAACTCACTAAATATCTAGGTACAATTTAAAAAAATCATACCATTATAAAATTTTTAAACAGAAAAAAGAAGATTCTACATTATTCTAGAAGAGAAAACATATCATGCATGAAGAATACAGAATCTGAATGGCATTGACTTCCCACCTAGTATTAGATACAAGAAGACCATACAAGACAGTATTCAGAATCTTAAAGGAAGTTAGAGTCCACAACTGGATACCCAACTAAATATTAGTCGGTAATGAAAAGTTTTATAGACTGACTAATGTTCCCCCAAAGATGCCCAGGTCCTAATTCCCCAAACCTAAATCCCCAAAAGGGGTTTTGCAGTTGATATTAAATTAAAGACCCTGAGATAGGGAGAGTATCCTGAATTATCAGTGTGAACCTCAGTGACCAGAAGGTCTTCGTAAGAGAGAATATTAATCAATGATAAAGACAGTGCTCAATATTGAAGCCAATTCCCAACAATAGGTCATACCTTCTTTTGAATCTACTAGAGATGTTCTCCTCCAAAATGAGGATGTAAACTGTGGAATACATGGAATTTGGCAAAAGAGAGTGTACATGCACAAGAGAAATTTTAAAGGATGGGTATAATAATTATAAAATCAACTTGTGCCAACCATAAACAATTTTTACATAGTTATATTAGCACTAAATTTTGGCAGGCAAATTTGTGAATAAACTATGTGAGGGCATGCAAGTAGCAGAAAACAAAAAGGTGTCTTCATCTTCCAAACAGGGACATCAAGTAATAATGTTAAGAATTAGAAAAATTGGGGTGCCTAGGTGGCTCAGTGGGTTAAACCTCTGCCTTTGGCTCAGGTCATGGTCTCGGGGTCCTAGGATCGAGCCCCACATCAGGCTCTCTGCTCAGCAGGGAGCCTGCTTCCCCCTCTGTCTCTGCCTGCCTCTCTGCCTACTTGTGATCTCTGTCAAATAAATAAATAAAATCTTAAAAAAAAGAATTAGAAAAATCAAGAAATGAGCATTTATCAAAAGCTCTCCATAATTGTGGAATTAAATGCCAGAAGACATAGCTAAGAGAGAAGAGTATCGGACGAATGGATAAAGAAGATATGGTCCATATATACAATGGAGTATTATGCCTCCATCAGAAAGGACAGATATCCAAATTTTGTATCAACATGGACAGGACTGGAAGAGATTATGCTGAGTGAAATTAAGTAAAGCAGAGAGAGTCAATTATCATATGGTTTCACTTACTTTTGGAGCATAAGGAATAAAATGGAGGACATTGGGAGTTGGAGAAGAGAAGTGAGTTGGTGGAAATTGGAGAGGGATAGGAACTGAGAGAGACTGTGGACTTTGAGAAGCAATCTGAGGGTTTTGGAGGGGAGGAGGGTGGGGGGTTGGGTGAGCCTGGCGGTGGGTATTAAGGAGGGCACATATTGCATGGAGTACTCAGTGTGGTGCATCAACAATGAATTATGGAACACTGAAAAGAAATAAAATTTTTTAAAAAGAAGAATATGCTTGGCTTTGGGGGCTGAGAGTCAGAAATAGGGAAGAGTTGACACTCTCAAACACTGTTTATATATTATGTAGGACTAGAAATACATAAAAGAAATATGATGAGATTGGAGAGGAGAAAACCTTTTGGTCATGTTCTCCTTTTTCTTCCTTTTTCAATAATTCCATTTCTCCTATTTCAAGAATCCTACTCTCCTTGATACTAAGTCTTCCACTGGACTTCTTACATTGTAATATTAGATGCCTGTGTATGGGACTGTTGGTTGCTCTAATCCCTGAGCTCTGCATTCACCATCCCAATACAGGGGCATGCAGTTGCCATATGATCTACTTAGGCTGAATTCTGTGTCTCATTCATCATTTATCCCAGAATCTAGTAAAATCCCTGGCATACAATTTATAGTGGTTGAATAAATGAAATTCTGGCTGAAAAAAATGAATGAATGCTTAATCGTTGTTATAATTTTATGAGCATCATAAATCACAGATTAATATGAGAAAAGAAGATACTTTTAGAGCTTTTCATGGGAAGTCGGTGTTTGAAATGTTCTTGAGGAGATAATGGTAGCACAAATTGCACATCTCTGTGTGGGCACATACACTGTTTTCACCTCCAGAGTCTCAAAGTTCATTATGTAATTAAGCACAATTTTAACTAGGTCCATTTGTACTGTGTTCAGCAGGTTGATTCTGCAACTAAATCACTGTGGTGATGTTAGTTACTAAACACACTACCATCCTGCCAGCTATTGGGAATAGATTTCCCTGTGTAATTGTGATGTATGTCTCACAACAGTTGACATGTGCTAACAGTGATATGAACAACTATGATGATTCCAATTATTTCATTCTACTAGAGCAATTATATAATAGTTTTTAAAGGAATTTATAGTTCTCCCACATTCCTATGATTAGGCTGACCAAATCAGTGGATGCCAAGACAGCATAAATGACATCCTGGACTTGGATTTGAAGACCTGAATGCAAATTCTGTCTTCATAAATCTTCATTAACTTCTGTGAGTGTATCTGTCAGTTGTCGTTGCAGTAATTCTATGTGAGAAACAATTCCTCAACATAAGGGCTTACAGCAGCAAACATTTATTTTTCTGACTCACCCAGGTCAGCTGGGTTGGCTAGGACTCTGATGGGTTCAGCAAAAACTGGCTGGACTTAACTTCAGGTAGTGGTTAGGTTTAGATATGTTCCAGATATCAATTCACAGGGTTCCATTAGGAAAAAAATTGAGCTATTGTAAGTATGAAGGCAATAGGGGTTTTATTACATTAAATTGATCTTATACAAGTGTGGAAGAGCTGTTCAATTAAGGTCTGGTAAAGAGGGGAAGAGGAATCAGAAGAAGCCAAATATAGGTGAGAGAAGATTACACGGATGAATCTTACCTGGTTTGGGGTCTCAGATAAGTAGCTAGTGCTGAAGCTAGGTAGAAAAAGCCTGGTCTACGTGTATTTATAATCAAAGGTAGAAATTGTCTTCCAGATATAATGACACAGATTTTCAGTGAACAGTCTTACTTGAACAGAACTTACTTGAGAGAGAAGGAAGAGAGAGTTCATAGAGGGCTAGTATTATATTCTATGGTAGAGGGAGAACATGTAGAGCTAACATCTTTTGTCCTCATTTTCCTAGAGTCCCCAATAAAGCCGGGGTTATGGTCTTTCATCGAGAACAATCATTAGTGCAAACACGTTTCTGGCAAAGCAGTGATACAAAAGGGTTTTCTGCTGTCGTTCTGAGCCAATTTAAGTCTTTGAAGTCATGAATTCATTTGGAGAGTTTCTGATGAAATCATTATTTTAAATCTGGGCAAAGGATTTGGATTCAGTTAGTAATTGATAAACATTCCAAGAATTCTTATTTCTTTCACTTCCCTCCAGCCTTCCCAATTAGTTTTCTCTGATAAAATGTTTCAGATAGAGAAACAATAATCACTCTTCTTTATTTGGAGACCTCAATAAAACATCTGTTTTTATGGATTTTTACTTTGAGACTTTCTGCTTTCTTAAAGAAACCATAAAGACCACCTTTCATAGCTGACCTGCTACTGTTTAGGAAAGATGTGGTGATCTCTGTGGGAAAGTGCTGAGGAAGAAAGAGAAGGAAAATGCATCTAATTCACAAATAATGAAGTGTGTGTGCAGTACCAGTTAAAGCACATGCCTTGTCATCTAGGGGTTCTAGAACCTGTGAAAGGCAGCACCAACAAAGAACTTTGTTGTCTATGATAATCTTGGGAAGACATATGAATGTTCCCATTAGGAGTCTAGACCTGTTACCACTGTTGATAGAATTTTTGTGCGGGGAATAATAGCTTCATGGTCACTTCCATGATAATTCTCCATATTGCAGTGTCTGATTCATAGCCAACACTTGAGGCTTTGGATTCCAGGCCAGTTCATTTTGATGCCCTGGTCCACTGACTCCTCATAACATAGAAATCTTAAAGCGAATGTGAGTTCTGCTTTTACATTCACAGGAAGCATTTTTAATTTGCTCATGCAGGAAGAAGGAAATTGGTTTAATACTTTGATTGCTTTGTTCACTGAAATAGTGATTTTAAAACACTTAATATTAAACTGAAAAGTCAAAAATGTTTTAAAACATCTTTAAGACAATTACATAAAGCTCATGGGCTTAAATATTAAAGTAACACTGACAAGTTGGGAGGAATGTAATAAGATAATTCAGATGTCTTAGCTGACTTTCAAAAAAGGGCTTGAATCTGAGTTTCCCTTTTTAGCTTTTCAACTGATAAAGGGGAAATTTTTGACTTTTTTTTTAAACCAGCATATGAATGTGGAAGCTAATCTATTATGGGCACAGAAACCACATGTGGCAAAGATGCTTCAATACTGTCTTGGCTGTAAACATGACTTCAATGCAAGACACAGCAGAAGTATGCCTTGCTATTCCATGAAACTTTCCTATTCCAAATCTACACCTTCTGAGCTGCATCAGCTTTGAAATTCAAATGCTGCATCATTTGGAAGTTGCTTTTGAAGGGGAAATTTTTTTATGATACATTTTCCCTTGTCGACTGGATTAATGACAAAACCTTTGCATGTTTGCTGGTTAGAAAAGGCAATGAGCAGGATCATTTCTTATCTGTCTGTAAGATAAATTGACCAACTGGGTTAGTTGGGGATGTGCTTTTGCAAGATTCCAGAGAGCATCTTTGCTAGTTACCCTGAAAACCGCAGGGGCACCATCTCTTAAGAGGCAAGAGAGGATTCTAGGACTTATTTGCCTTATTCCCTTGATTATTTGATCTGTCAAATGATAAGAGTAGTACCTGTCTATCTTAGTGAGTTGTGATGATGAGATAAAAGAGGTAAGATTTCTAAACAGTGCTTGGGACGACTTAGATGCTTCTTACATGCTCACTTCTTCCGTCCATTGCACTAAAGAAGCCATTAGGCAGATACCATGAATCCATGAAGCAAGTACCTGGAAAACAAAATATATTAAGCAATTTGTATCACACCTAAACATAACACCTGCCTAGATTCACTGCCTGTGAAAATTATCTGTTGACTATAATTGGCCTATTTTTCCAGCAACAAGCCAACTTGAAATCCAACCTTTTTGATCATTCTTGTGTCCCTTTGGTTTTCCACTATATTTTGACATTTTGGGTACATTTTAAAGTTGTACTTATTTTGGCTGAAGACACTTCCTACATGATATATATATTTGGGAGTATTTTATGAATGAGAATGTTTTGAATTTTTGTGAGCATCTTTTTCTACTCCATGCACTTTGGAAAGTCCATGGAGTCCATGCACTCCAGGACTTTTAGTCATTTAGTCTAAAATCTTCTATAACTAATCTTTAATTTGTTATTTCCCTCTAATTTTTAAAGGGCATTTGAACATTAAAGCTGGTCTTAGGGGAACCGTTTTTGATGAAGTGCTCTGTTACCTCTCAGATATGCATTCAATCCCCTTTAAAAGAACCTGGGTCTTCTGAGACACAGTGCAGTGCTTTTCTACTCATAGAAACTGATTCGTGGGATGAAATAGGGTCACCATTCAGGCTTCATGAACTTCAGATAATAAGAAATGGCAAAATAGAAAACCCCTCAACCTACAGCATAAGCCAACAGGAATCCCGCCTGACTTCAGGAAGCACGTGCTTTTCTCACCATTCCTCAGTCCCCTGCGGCATTTTGATATTTGTTTCATCACTTGTCAGTCACACTGTGTTCTTGCGGTTATTCCTCCCTGTCCAGACTGAACAACTTGAAGGTACTTAGCAAGTCCAGTTCATTTCTATAGCCTTTAGATATGCTGTATGCAATACTATGGAGTATAGTAGGTCTTCAGTGAATTTTGAAACAAGAAGCAAATGGTTAGGGAGAAACTGTATATATATTTTAAAAAATCTATGGGTGGCTTTGGAATGGAAAATACACCTAATCTTATTCTTTCAACTTTGGGAGTAAACTATGCTTTAATTTAATGGCATTATTGATTCAGAAGGGTGTTTGAGATACCTGCTTGCTTCCTGCCAATATCTGCTTGGCTGAATTCCTCTACTTGCTTCAGATTTATGCTTCTATCCTACCTTCTCAGAGAATCCTGTCCTATCTATTTAATGTGGCAGCATATTCCCCTACCTCACTCTTTGTACTCCCATTGCCTGCTACCTGTTCTCTGCTTTCTTTTTCCAAAATCCATTTACCTTCCAAAACTCTACATTATGTAATTATGATTACAATTATCATTCACTGTCCCTGTCCTGCAGGGAATACATTCCAGTAGGGTAGATCTGTTGATGTGATTTGTTCACTGATATATTCCATGTGTCTTGCATGATGTCTAGTACATAATAGGAATTCAATAAATCTTTGTTAAAGATTTGAATACAAGATTTTTTTTTTTTTGAGATTTTTTTGGAGAGGAATTGGCATGGGTTGGGGGGGGGCAGAGGGGGCAGAGAGGGACAAGCAGACTCTCTGTTGAGCAGAGAGCCCCATGTGGGGCTCAGTCTCACAACCCTGAGATCACGACCCAAGCCTAAACCAAGAGTCAGATGCTCCAACCGATTGAGCCACCCAGGAGCCCCTGAATACAAGATTCTTAAAAATAGTTCTTATGCCTGTAATATATCTCCAAGGCAGGAGTTAGGATTGAGAGATTTTATACAGATGTACCATAGTAAGGTTGAAGTAGTAAAGGATCTATTATCAGAAAATTACCCATTTACCCAACTGTGACCTCCTGAAGTTTTGCCATAGTTGAGAAAGCTTTCCTTCTGTATTAGCACCAATGGTGCATCCTTGACTCTGGATGGAGCCGCCATCGACATTGTCCTGCCCCTTCTACCTTCTCCCTT
The DNA here is from genome assembly GCA_003697995.1 of Taxidea taxus jeffersonii. NCBI lineage: Eukaryota > Metazoa > Chordata > Mammalia > Carnivora > Mustelidae > Taxidea > Taxidea taxus. Next base: position 46,443 of record ML099948.1, on the reverse strand, counting down.
TGTCATTTAGCTCAATCTACTCTACACACCTTCATGCATTTCATGTTATGTTATATAACAGTTATATATACAGTTAAAGTTATGTTATAACATTTCATGTTATGCCCTGTGCTGTTAGCTGTCTTTCAGCAGGAGTAAAGCTAAGCGTTTATGAATGTGGGCTCTGAATTAGAACTGCTTCGGTTTTTGCCTTGAACTTCCCTTTACTCATTGGATGATGATTTTCCAATCATCCCTGTCCAGACTGGGCTGGTTTTCTTTACCGCTCTGCTCTGTACCTCAATGTTCTCATCTATAAAATTTGGGAAATCCTTGCATCTTCTTTGTAGGACTGTTTAATGGATGAATAAGATTCTGTGTAAATTGCTTAGAATGGTGCCTAGCATATAGTAAACTCTCAAGAATAGAATGAAAGCTATTTTAGTTTTGGCTTAAGTGTGCTATAAATTTGAGTGTAGGGATCATCTAGTCATCTTACCTTTTTGTGTATGTTCTATTGAACATAATGCCAAATGTTATGCCTATCTAATGAATGATTCTTTGACTTTTCAGTGCCCTCTTTTGTCACTTCTCACAACTGTGAAGGTAAATGCTCTCATGTTGTCCCTAAAGATAGGTAAGAAAATATAAACAAAACAAATTTCACACAGTGATGATATTAGTTTTTACTATACTAACAATTCTCTAAGGAACCTGGAGTGAACATACTTGTCATTGTTTCTTTTTAGAGCTATTAGCTTCCTGACTCTTCGGCCTTAAACCTTACATCTCTCATCTCAAATACTGACCATTGTCACTGCCCACCAGCTAAAGGACCCAGGATACGTCTGTAGTCAAGTAAAGTTGGATTTATTACTCACTGCAGCAAGGGATATAGGATATTGTTAGAAATAGTAGCTAGTGAATTTTTTTAATGTACTCTTAGATTTGGTTGTCTAGTATTTTGTTGAGAATTTTTGCACCTGTTTTCATCAGGGATATTGGCCTGTGTTCTCTTTTTGAGTGGTGTCTTTGTCTTGTTTTGGTATGAGGGTATTGCTGGCCTTATACATGGAATTTGGAAATTTTCCTTCCTTTTCTTTCTTTAAATATTTGGTAGCATTTGCCTATAAAGCCATCTGGTCCTGGACTTTCATTTATTGGAAGCTTTTTGATAACTAAGTCAGTTTCTTTTTTGGTTATCAGTATGTTCCAATTTTGCATTTCTTCCTATTTCAGTTTTGGTAGTTTATATGCTTCTAGGAATTTATCCATTTCTTCTAAGTTGTCTAATTTTTAGCACATAGTTTTCCATAATATTCTCTTATAATTGTATTTCTGTGGTGTTGGTTGTTATTATTCTTTTGTCATTTATGGTTTTATTTATTTGAGTCTCTTCTCTTTTTTTCCTCCATAAGTCTAGCTAGAGGTTTATCAACTTTATCAAATTTTTTTAAAGAACCATCTCCTAGCTTCATTTATCTGTTCATTTGGTTTTTTTTGTTGTTGTTGTTGTTTTGTTTTGTTTTAGTTTCTATATAATTATTTCCGCTCTAATTTTTATTATTTCCTTCCTACTGCTGGTTTTAGGTTTTGTTTATTGCTCTTTTTCTAGCTCCTTTAGGCGCAAGATTACATTGCTTGAGGTTTTTTGTTTTTGTTTTCTTCTTCTTGAGGTTATTCTGTATTGCTATAAACCTACCTCTTCAAATAGCATTTTGCTGCATCCCAGAAGTTTTGGACTGTAGTGTTTTCATTTTCACTTGTTTCTCTGTATTTTATTTCTTCTTTAATTTCCTGGTTGATCCACTCATTGTTTAGTAGCATGTTATTTAACTTCACTGTATTTGTGGTATTTCCAGATCTTTTCTTGTGGTTGATTACTAGTTTCATAACATTGTGTTATGTACAAACTGTACATGGTATAATTTTATTCTTCTTTAATTTGTTGAGCTTTGTTCCATGGGGTAATATGTGACCTATTCTGGAGAATGTTCCATGTGCACATGAAAAGAATGTGTATTCTTTTTTTAGGATAGAATATTCTGAACTTATCTGTTAAATCTGTTCTAATGTGTCATTCAAAGCCATTGTTTCCTTGATTTTCTGTCTAGGTGATCTATCCATTGACATAGCAGGGTGTGAAAGTTCCTTACTATTACAGTGTTATAAGGATTCAAGGATTCATTCCTTTATATTTGTTATTAACTGTTTATGTATTTGGGTACTCCCATGTTGGGTACTTGAATATTTACAATCATTATCTCTTCTTATTGGATTGTCCCTTTTATTATTAATATGATATTCTTCTTTGTCTCTTATTACAGTCATTATATTAAGGTCCTTTTTGTCCAATATAAGTATCACTATTCTGGCTCTCTTTTGACATCCATTTGCATGCTAGATATTTCTCCATGCTCTCACTTTCAATCTGCAGGTGTGTTTAGGTCTAAAATGGGTCTCTTGGAGGCAATATATACATGGGTCTTGTTTGGATTTTTGTTTGCTTTTGTTTTGTTGTTGTTGTTTTGTTTTATTTTTATCTACTCTGTAGCCCTGTGTCTTTTCATTTGAGCACTTAGTCCAATTCCATTCAAAATAATTATTGACAGATAGATATTTATTGCCATTTTGTTACTTGTTTTGTGGTGGTTTCTGAAGATTTTCCTTGATTCGTTCTTGTCTTTCTCACTTCCATGGTTTACTGATTTTCTTAAGTGATATATTTGGATTGCTTTCTCTTTATTCTTTGCATATTTATTAGTGAGTTTTGAAATACAACTACCATTAGTTTTGTATGAACCTCTTCCACATATAGCAGTCTATATTATGTTGATGATCATAAGTTTTAACCCATTCACCTCTCCATGTTGTAGGTATATGTTACTATATTTTTATATCTTTTATGTGAGTTCCTTGACTAATTTTTTATAGAAATACTCATTTTTACTGCTTTTGTGTTTTCTACCTCTACACTGTCACTTCTGGCCTCTCCTTTCCATTTAAGGATACCCATTTAATTTTTCTTGCAGAGCTGGTTTAGTGATCATGACCTCCTTTAGTGTTTGGTTGTCTGGGAAACTCTGTATCTCTCTTTCTTTTCTGAAGAAAACCTTACTGGATAGAGCATTTTTGGCTACATATATTTTTCCCAGTCAGCACTTTGACTATATCATGCCACTCCCTTCTGGCTTGCCACGTTTCTGCTGAAGAATCTCCTGCTAGCTTTATGGGTTTTCCTCTGTATGTTACTGATTTCTTTTGTCTTGCTGCTTTCAAACTTTTTTCTTAATCACTATATTTTGCTGCTTTAATTATAATATGTCTTGGTGTAGGTCTACTTTTCATGATTTTGTTGGGGAGTCTTCTGTGCATCCTGAATCTGAATTCATCCTGTTTCCCCAGATTAAGAAAGTTTTCAGCTATTATGTCTTCAAATAAACCTCTGCTCCCTTTTCTCTTTCTTCTTTTTCTGGGACTCCTATAATACAAATGTTAGTACATTTGATGGAGTCACTGAGTTCCCTAAGTCAGTTCTCATTTTGCATTAATCTTTTCTCTTTCTCTTTTTTCAACTATCTTACTTTACATTACTCTGTCATCTAGGTCATTAAATTAGTTCTCTGCTTCTTCCAACCTGGTATTCATTCTATCAAGCATGTTTCTCATTTCATTTGTTATGTGCTTTATCTCTGTTATGTTATTCCTTATCTCTGTGTTAAAGGTCTTACTCATATGTTCCACTCTTTTCTCAAATCCAGTGAGTATCCTCATGATCATTGCTTTAGATTCTCTATTAGGCATGTTCCTTCTATCTGTTTTGCTTCAATCTCTGGCTGTGGTCTTTTCCTGTCCTTTCATTGAGGGTAAGTTTTTAGGATAAATTTCTCTGTTACCTTGTTTTGTCTGCCTCCCTGTGTCTGTTTTTGTGTGTTGAGATAGTCTGCTATGTCTTCTGCTTTTGAGGGTAGTGACTTTAGTCCTGGAGTGCCCTATAGCATAGTGTCCCCTGTTCACCAGAACCTGGTATTTCAGGAGAGTGTCCTATGTGTGTTACTTTCACCCTGATGTTGTGCCTAAATCACTTTTTCTTTCAGTTTAGTCATCTATACTGACTCTGCCTGTTGTGGGTTATGCATATTCTCTGTGGTGTTAGTGGGACTCAGGCAGGCCAGATCTGAGGGGGCATGCCCACTAGAGAACTTGAGAGAGTGGGGCGATGGTGTTAGCAAAACTTGCATTGTGCCACTTGTCCTATGCCAGATCCCCCACACCACTTCAGTGGCTAGGGACTGCATGCCAAGGCAACCAAGGACTCAAGGTTGGGCACAGTTGGACTTGGCATATGACAGTGGCTGGGGTTGGTGTGACAGCTGGGTGCAGTATGTAGCTGTAGCTGTGCAGCTAGCAGTTGTGCATGGGACACAGAAACAGCTAGAGATGAATGGCTGGGCACAGCATGGCAGGTGTGCACTGCTTGTGGTGGCAGATATTTATTCAGCAGCTGGCATGGTGCACATATGGCTTTATTAAATTTTCCTTGAACCTAAGGCTGAGGCTAGCAGCCTTGGAGTGGACAAGTCTTTAGGAGAATTTGTGGGCAAGGGACACTGTTAGTAGTTTAGGTAGCAAGTGTCTGTGCAGCCCCACCTCCTGCAGGTAGCTTTGTGTTTATGTGAGGGGATTGGGGGAGGTAAATGGTACCTTCCAGATCCCTCATTTTTGAAATTCCCCGACACACTCCAGAATTAGTATCAACAGATTTGTGTCTTCTTTGCCCGTGGTGTTGTGTAACTGCTATTTTTGTGTTGCCTCTCTGCAGGCTGTTGTCTCTTTATGAGCAGTGACCCAGCTATCACTTACCCTCTCAGCTTGCCCAGTGCTCAGTCAGCTAATTTTTAAAGCTCTGGGCTCCAAGTCCTAGTGGTTTTATAAACTCATAGAATTCAGCCGTCTGATTTTTAAGGCAAAACCTTATGGAGCTTAGTCTTCCCCATGTTTGCTCCCTAGTGTGAGGACCCATTTCTCTGCCTTCTCCACCTATGCAGTTCCCACCTTCCTGTAGGCAGCCTCTCCTTGCCTTTCTTACCTTCCCAACTTTTCAAATGCAGCTTCTTTTCTATATTTAGTTTTGGAGTTTGTTCTGCCAGTGTTCAAATCACTCTCTGGTTTATTGGCTTGGATATGGATAATGTCTAGTTGAGAACATGGGATAAGGCAAGCTCAGGGCCCTCCTACTCTGCCATCTTTCCAAATTCCTCCTTAAACATTTAAACATGTGTCCTAAATCCCACACTGGTTTTCCAGCTTTAAAATGGAGATAGAATGTAGGGGATGGGGTAACTGGGTGATGGCCATGTGATGTGATGAGCACTGGGTGTTACATGCAATTGATGAATACCTGAACTCTACATCTGAAACTAATGATACACTATATATTAATTAATTGAATTAAAATAAGATAAAATAAAAAATAATAAAATGGAGATAGAGATACCTGCTTCTCACAGCAGCTGAGAAATTGAAATTAGATATATTAATTATTTGGCACTTGTGTTTCTTTATTAATGTTAACTCTCTTTCCTTGTCATTTAATTTAATAAATTTGGCATCAGTATGTGGTACATCTTCAACAAGATGTTTTGTTAATGCCTTGGCTAGACAAGTAGTCCAGCAGTAAATTAATTTGACCTTGTTTCTTCTTGGATATACAGTGAAAACTTGATTAAGAAGCATCCAATTTCATGGACTATATGGAAATTTTGCTGTTATTTTTATCATTAATAGATACTTTAAAAATGAAGAGAAATTATTTAATTAACTAACAAAAGAAGAACTGTATATCTATAGGTCCCTATTAGTTCATCAGGAAGTTCTTTGATCCTAAGTCATCAGAAAATACTTATTTATATTTCATTTACTAAAATAAAAACAGAGATGATTTTTAAAATGACTTACAACAGGGGCACCTGGGTGGCTCAGTGGGTTAAAACCTCTGCCTTCGACTTAGGTCATGATGTCAGGGTCCTGAGATCGAGCCTGCATTGGGCTCTCTGCTCAGCAGGGAACCTGCTTCCTCCTCTCTCTCTCTCTCTCTCTGCCTGCCTCTCTGCCTACTTGTGATCTCTGTCTGTCAAATAAATGAATAAAATCTTTTAAAAAATAAAATAAATAAATAAATAAAATGACATACAACATTCACCCAGTCACTCTGTGTACTTGGTTAATGCCTATTCATTCTTCAAATGTCATCTTAGGTAAATCTATTATAAGAAGCCTATTCCGATAGCCTAGGGTTATGATTCAGAACCCTACTTCTGGAATCCTATGAATCAATTCTTTATTAAGCTTGACCAAACACTTCTTGGTTTATCTATATCCAACAATAGAGAATAAGCTTTGTCATTGCATTGTTCCTGTTCATTTTTATCCCTGATCATTTTCTAACACTTAGCACCAAAAAAATTCCCTTAGAAGAGGGGCACCAGCAAGCACTCAAAGATAGTAAATGATCAGTCAATAGGAAGGAGGCTAGACTAAAGGAATTTTAATTAAACAAGAAATTGAACTATTTAAGGTAGTCCACCTATATGAAGCACTCTAAGTCATTGGGGCATTTACATTTATTCCCTCAAATATTAAGCAACTTGAGTTAGTTCACATAGATTAATTGAGCATATATTATGCACATGAAACTCTGATAGGTTCAGCAGAGGCATCTCTTGTCCTCAGAGATGTTTTGTACAAGTCTTTGCTTAGCACAAGATGGAAAAACACCAGGCTCTAAAGCAGCATTGGAGCTGAGGCACCATTTGACAATGACTTCTCAGCACCACACTGGAGAGTTTACTTAAGTGAAAGATGAGGCCAGCAGTGTAAACAGTGAATATGAAGACAAGAATAATTTAAGACCTTGAAGTAGAAATTGGCCATAATTAGCTTTGCTATTCCCTGTCAGAAATGTTTGTTGTCTTTTGCTTTTTTATTTTTGTGCTACCCTTCCTTTTTGTGCATTAATTATAAACTACTAGGATGGCTGGTGCTTAATGAATGATTTTCAGTGTTTGTGTTATTGAAAGAGTGCAATAGTTCACATAAAGACCTCACATAAAGTGAGAAGCAGGTGTGAAATTGGAAGATGATTTGTCTTTTTTATTTTCTTCATAATTGAAACAGAGGGTTTTTATTTATTTTTATTTCATTTAAAAAAGAACTCATTTTTTATGATTATAAAATGTGCTTCAGTTTTATTGTAGGACACTTGGATCATATCAAATCCTAAAAGGAGAAATAATCATCACTCTTTGTCCCTCCAACCAGAGATAGCCTAACATTTCATATGTCTAATTACATTTTCCCACCATCTATACACATACAGACTTCTCTCAATAGCAATCTCCTGACACATGTAAAGTGATGGCACATTATAAAATTAAAAATGAGATCATGCTATAAAGAGTTTTAAAACTTTTCCCCCTTAATAGAATATAATGAATATATTTTTAGACAATAGACCTACACTGTCATCATCCTAAGCAGTTTCTTACTGGTGAACAGCAAAGAAAAATTTGATGGTTTACTAGCCTAAGATGAATTACCATTCATGTACTTCATCTTTTTACATGTTTTAACCTGATTCTCGGATAAAAGTTCTGGAAATTGTTCCCCAGTATGCACAAGTTGAAGGATCTTACTACATATAGCTAAACTGTTCCTAGTAATACTTATTAATACTCCCACCAGTTGGAAAAGAGAGTGCTCACTTCAACACCCTACCAACATTGGATAATTTCATTATTCTGAGTCTTTGCTAATATTACAATTAAAATTAGATTGAAAACATATTTCTTTTTTTTTAAAGATTTTATTTATTTATTTGACAGAGATTACAAGTAGACAGAGAGGCAGGCAGAGAGAGGAAGGGAAGCAGGTTCCCCATTGAGCAGAGAGCCCGATGCGGGGCTCTATCCCAGGACCCTGGAACCATGACCTGAGCCGAAGGCAGAGGCTTTAACCCACTGAGCCACCCAGGTGCCCGAAAACATATTTCTAATAACAGAATCCATCTTATTGATCTTAGAAATTTTCATGCTAGTATTTATTACATCCACTTATATTTTCTTTGCATTTTGTTCATATTTCACTCAGTGTGTGTATTTTCTGTTTTAAGCTGCTAATCCTTCTAAAAATAATATTATTGTAATCTGTTTGTAATTATTACTTTAAGTGTTGTATACTATCAAGTACATATACAGAGTTCACCAAATAGACACACATACACATGTATGGATTATTTTTAGCACCACGCTTTAACCAACTGAGCTAACCGGCCACTTTATTTTTAATATTTCATTGAGCTCTACTCAACATAGGTAAAAACCCACCTATTTCAAGTGTACAATATGATAAGTTTTTATATAGTTATCCACCTATAATACCATTACCACAATCAGAATGGTAAAAATATAAATGATCCCAGAACCTTCCTCATCTGCCTGTAATTTTCAATTCCACTCTCCTCTGTCTCCCATCCAGCCAAAAACCACTCATCTTATTTCTCTTACTATATACTAGTTTATAGTATAGTTTAGTATATATATATATTATATATATATATAGTATAGTATAGTTTATAGTTCTCTTACTATATACTATATACTAGTTTGAGTTTTTATATAAGCGAAACCATACAATATGTACTCTTTTATTGTCTGGTGAATTTCACTTAGAGTAATTATTTGTGCTGTTTAGTGGTATCTGCTTTTTTTTTTTTTTTTCCTATCTTGAATTGAGCACCATATGAATGTATCAATGTAGTTTAAAAATAAGCCTTGGAATAAGGTAGAGTGAACCCTCCATACTTTTCTTCTTTTTCAAAACTATTTCTTTTTTTTTTTTTTTTTTTTTTTTAGTTTCAAATGCATTTTCCATTTGCTTTGTTGGTGACCTGCTAACAATAATGAAAATGGCTAGTTATGATGCATCTGTAGCTTCTGGGAGGCCAGAAAAAAGGAGAAAT
>ML099948.1:469-37345 GCA_003697995.1 Taxidea taxus jeffersonii | reverse complement strand
AAAAACATTTTTAACTCAAAAGAAAAGTACTTCCAGACTTAGTGTGCTAAGAGTGTATTTTGATAATGCCTCACAGCTTGAACATTCATATTTATAGCTGTAGAAAGAAATATAATTTATGCTATTGAGGGATAAACTGGTGTAATGGATAAGTCACTTGATGATACTAGTTATAATCTGGATGAAAATTAGAATTGGTGGAGTCATATCTTAGATATCCTAACAACTTTGAAAGTACAATTGAAAAATAGAAAAAATTACTATTGCACCAAGCCACTGGATATATAGATTCTGTCCTTTCAAGATTACATGATAAGTTTGGAAGAATGGCTATATATTGACTCACTTACATAGAAGAAAGCAAAATTTGGACCACAGAAAAGGTAGAGTATGTGGGTCCCATTTACATCTATTATTGTTAATACAATATTTTAATCCCAATATCATCAATATACAGCGCTACCCTAGTTTCAGGTGTACAATATAGTGATTCAGGGGTTCCTTACATTAACTAGTGCTCATCACAAGTGCATTCCTTAATCTCCATCACCGATTTGACCCATCTCCCCACCCATGTCTCCTCTGGTAACCATCTTTTTTCTGTAGTTTAGAGTCTGTTTCTAGTTTGTCCCTTTTTTCTCTTTTTTTCCCTTTGCTCTTCGTTTTATTTCTTAAATCCCACATATGATTAAAAACATGGTATTTGTCTTTCTCAGATTCACTTATTTCACTAGGCATTATTCTCTCTAGCTCCATCCATGTCCTTGCCATTTTTTTGGGTGGATAATATTCCATTGTATATATCTGTGTATATGTATGTATATATGATGAATGTATCCATTCTTCTGTTGATGGACACTTAGGCTGCTTCCATAATTTGGCTATTGTAAATAATGCTGCAGTAAACATATGGGTGCATATATCCCTTTGAATTATTGTTACTGAATTTGGGGGGTAAAAGCCCAGTAGTATGATTACTGAGTCATAGGGTAGTGCTATTTTTAGTTTTGGGGAAACTCCATACTGTTTTCCAGAGTGGCTGCACCCATTTGCATTCCTACCTACAATGAATAAGGATTCCTTTTTTTCTCCACATCCTCTCCAACACTAGCTGTTTCTTGTGTTGTTAATTTTAGCTATTCTGACAGTTGTGGGGTGATATATCATTGTAGTTTTGATTTGTATTTCCCTGATTATGAGTGATCTGATGTTGAACATCTTTTCATATGTCTGTGGGCAATCTGAGTGTCTTTGCAGAAATGTCTGTTCATGTTTTCTGCCCATTTTTTTTTTGATTCTTTGCTTTTTAGGTATTGAGTTTTATGAGTTGTTGATATATTTTGGATACTAACCCCTTATCAGGTATGCCATTTGTAAATGTATTCTCCCATTCAGTAGGTTGCCTTTTTAATTTGTTGGTTCATACCTTCGCTGTGCAGGAGCTTTTTATTTTGATGTAATCCCAATAGTTTATTTTTGCTTTTGTTTCCCTTGCCTAAGGAGACATATCTAGATAAATGTTGCTGTGGCCTATGTCAGAGAAATTACTACAAAATCCTTCTAGGATTTTGATGGTTCCAGGTCTCATATTTAGGTCTTTAGTTGATTTTGAGCTTATTTTTGTGTATGGTTTTGGAAAGTGGTCCAGTTTCATTCTTTCGCATGTAGATGACCAGTATTCCCACCACTATTTGTTGAATACACTCTTTTTTTCCCATTGATTATTATTTACTGCCTTGTCAAAGATTAATTGATCAAATAATCATGAGTTTACCTCTGGGCTTTCTATTCTGTTCAATTGATCTATTTTTGTACCAGTACTGTCCTATTTTGTTCTATTGTCTATTTTTGTGCCAGTACCATACTACCTTTCTTATTCTAGCTTTATCAAATAACTTGAAGTCTGGAATTGTGATACTTCCAGCTATGCTTTTCTTTTTCAGAATTACTTTATTTGGGGTCCTTTGTGGTATCATATAAATGTTAAGATTCTTTGACCTAGATTTATGAAAAATGCTGGTGGTATTTTGAGAGGGATCATATTAAATCTGTAGATTGCTTTCAATACTATAAAAGTTTGAACAATATTAACAATATTTGTTTTTCCAATCCATGAGCACAGAATGTCCTTCCATTTCTTTGTGTCATCTTCAACTTCTTTTATCAATGTTTTGTAGTTTTTAGAGTGCAGATCTTTCACCTCTTTGGTTAGGTTTATGTCTAGGTTATCTTACTGGTGTTGGTGTAGTTGTAAATGGGGTTGTTTTCTTAATTTCTCTACTGCTTCATTACTGGTATGTAAAAATGCAACAGATTTCTGCACATTGATTTTATATCCTGGAACTTCACTGAATTCATATATCAGTTCTAGTAGCTTTTGGGTGGAGTCTTTAGGGTTTTCTGTATATAATATCAGGCCATCTGCAAATAGTTAAAGTTTTACTTTTTCCTTACCAATTTTGAGTCTTTTATTTCTTCTTGTTGTCTAAATGCTGTGGCTAGGACTTACAGCACTATTTTGAATAAAAGTGGTGAGAGTCGGGTGCCTGGGTGGCTCAGTGGGTTAAAGCCTCTGCCTTCAGCTCAGGTCGTGATCCCAGGGCCCTGGAATCGAGCATCACATTGGGCTCTCTGCTCAGCAGGGTGTCTGCTTCCTCCTCTCTCTGCCTGCTTCTCTGCCTACTTGTGATCTCTCTCTGTCAAAATGAGTAAATAAAAACCTTAAAAAAAAAAAAGTGGTGAGAGTGGACATCCTTGTCTTGTTTCTGACTTTAGGGGGAAGCTCTCAGTTTTTTCCCATTGAGTATGATGTTAGCATGGGTTTTTCATATATGGCATTTATGTTGAGGTAGGTTCCCTCTAAACCTACTTTGATGAGGGAGGGCTTCTTATCATGAATGACTGTTGTATTTTGTCAAACACTTTTTCAGCATCTGTTGAAATGATCATATGAGTTTACCCATTCTTTTATTGATGAGATCTAGCATGCTGATTGATTTATAAATATTGAACTATCCTTACCTACTAGGAATAAATCACACTTGATTGTGAGGAAAGTTTTTTTAAATGTATTGTTGGCAAGTATTGCCAGTATTTTGTCAAGGATTTATGTATCTGTATTCATCAGAGATGGTGGCCTGTAGAGTTGTGTTTATGTGTGTGTGCATGTGTGTATCTTTATCTGATTTAGGTATAAGGATAATCCTGGCCTCATAGAATGAATTTGGAAGTTTTTTCCTTTTATTTTTTTTAATAGTTTGGAAAGAATAAATATGAACTCTTCTTTTAATATTTGCAGAAGGAAGGCCACCTGGGTGCCTCAGTTTGTTAAGCATCTGACTCTTGATTTTGGCTCAGGTTATAATTTCCAGGTAGTGAGATTGAGCCCCATGGTAGGCTCCATGCTCAGTGGAGAGTCTGCCTGAGATTCTGTCTCTCCTTCTCCTTCCACCCCTCCCCCCACAGATATGCTCTCTAAACAAACAAATAAATACCATCTTTGAAAATATTTAAAAAGTATTTGGTAGAATTTGCCCGTGAAGCCATCTTGTCCTGGACTTTAGTTTTGGTAGGTTATAAGTTTCTAGGTGTTCTTATTGGTTTGCATGTAGTTTTTCATAAAATTGTATTTCTGTGATGTTGGTTTTTACTTCTCTTCTTTCATTTGTGATAAACTCTGGCAGGAGTTTATCAATTTTGTTGATCTTTTGAAAGATCCAGCTTTTGGTTCATTGATCTATTAGGTTTTTTTAGTTTTTATATCATTTGTTTATCCTGTAGTCTTTCTTATTTCCTTCCTCTTGCTCATTTGGTGTTTTGTTTGTTCTTTTTCTAGCTCTTTTATGCATAAGGTTAGGTTGTTCATTTGAGATTTTTCTTGCTTCTTGACGTAGGTCTCTATTGCTATGAACTTCCCTCTTAGAACCTCTTTGGCTGCATCACCAAAGTTTTGTGTCATTGTGTTTTCATTTCCATGTGTTTCCATATACTTTTTGATTTCATAATTGAGCTATTCATTATTTAGTAGCCTGTTACTTAAATTCAACGTATTTGTAGTTTTCCAGATATTTTTTCTTGTGCTTGAGTGCTAGTTTCATAACACTGTGGTCAGGAAGTATGCATCGTATGACTTTGATCTTCTTGAATTTGTTCAGACTTGTTTAAGTTATCTATTCTGGAGAATATTCCTTGTGCACTTGAAAAGAATGTATATTTTGCTGTTTTAGGATGGAATGTTCTGACTATATCTTTTTTTTTTAAGATTTTATTTATTTATTTGACAGAGAGAGATCACAAGTAGACAGAGAGGCAGGCAAAGAGAAAAGAGGAAGTAGGCTCCCCGCTGAGCAGAGAGCCCAATGCAGGGCTTGATCCCAGGACCCTGAGATCATGATCTGAGCCGAAGGCAGAGGCTTTAACCCACTGAGCCACCCAGGCGCCCCCTGACTATATCTTAAATCCATCTGGTCCAGTGTGTCATTCAAAGCCACTGTTTCTGTGTTATTTGTTTACTTGGATGATCTTTCCATCCATATACGTGGGGTGTTAAAGTTCCCTGCCATTATTGTATTAGTATCGATTAGGTTTTTTTTGTTGTTGTTGTTTGTTTGTCTTTTGCTTATTAACTGTTTTATGTGTTTGGGTACTCATGTGTTGGATGAATAAATATTTATAATGGTTATTTATTCTTGTTGGGTTTTCCCCTTTCTAATAAACATTTTGAGTAATCCCTCTTTCAGCATTCTTGTTACAATGATCTTCCCTTATGTTTTATTTGGAATAGATGGATTGCTAAAATTGGAATTATTTGGAATAGATGGATTGCTATATTTCATTAAATAACTACATATATGTTTTTAGAAATAAATGGTAGGAAATGAATAGAAAGAATGTCTTTGCCATGCATGTGCTAAACACTTCATTCATATCTTCTGGTTTAATTCTTTGAGGAATATTAGCAAGGTTGATATGTCATTTTACTGATTATGAAATTGAGCCTGAGATTGACTGATTCAGGAACTCAAAACTACTAAGTGTTAAAAGTGGGATATAGTTTGAGGATATTATGATTTGAAAGCCTATGTTTTTCCTAAAGACAATTATCCAAATATATTATTATAAAATAACTGTGGGCCACATTATAAGGAGGCTTTTCTTTAGAGGCTGCGTTCATACTGCCATCTTGGTAATTCCATTTACATTCAGTCCCCACAAAGAAATCTAAATGATTCTGGGAAAATAGGATCAGGAATTCATATTAAGTGATATTTAGTGGGCTAAAAGAGAATGACATGTATTTTAACTCAGCCTGACAGGTGCTAAAATGTTTGGACCAACAAATACTTTAGGGAGACTGCTATTTCTCCCCTAAGAAATAGAATGCTTTTAAGAAGTTTCTTAATTATCTCCTTTGTGTGTGTGTGTGCGTATACATGCTTAAACACATACATGTGTCTCTGTATGTTTTTGTAAGAGATAGGACAACATTGTCTAAATGTGGTACTTAATTTCATTCAGAACTATTTTTGTGTCTGAAGTATTCTGGCGAAAGCTTTCATAGTAATACACATAATATTCTTTAAATTATTTTGACATGTAGAAGTTAATTATTGCCAGCAAGGAAAAAACAGAAGAGTGGAGGTTAAGAAACACTTATTGATGTTTCTGTTACCGTAAAGATATTCACACATAAATCCTCATTTTTTCTTCACAATATATTTGAAGTAAAAAAAAATCCTTTTATTTGAAAGATGAAAAATCTCAATGCAGAAGATATTTATTGTCATTCACTGTGTGATATCTAATGTCTAAAAAACAGCTACTTGATGCATTTTGCCTGGCTATTTTGGTTGTGGCAGGTAGGTAAACCTAGATCCTATTACCCTATTTTAGCCTGAAGTGAAAGCTACCTTATTATTATTTTTTTTCCTTAAATGACCTTAGTAGTTGGTGTCTTTCAAGGAGTTATTCTTTTGGTCTAAGTTATTTAATTTATAGTTTTTTATAATACCATCTGATAATTGATTTGACCTCTTTAAATTTGTAGTTGTTAGTTCTCCTTTCTTTTTTCTTGATAATTCTGCCTAGAGGTTTATTGACTTTATTGATCTTTCCAAAGAGTCAGATTTTAAAGTTAGTGATTTTTCTCTCTTGGTTATCCATTTCTCCTACTACTGATTGGGGCTCTTTACTATTTCCTTCCTTATGCTTACTCTGAGTATAATTTTTTTTTAAAGCTTCTTAGAGTGGAAGCTTAGATTATTGATTTGAAATCTTTCTTCTTTTCATATATGACTGCTCAATGCTTTAAATTTCCTTTTAATTCACTGCTTTAACAAAATTCCATAAATTTTCATAATTTGTTTTAATTTTCATTTATTTTTAAAAGATTTTATTAATTTATTTGAGAGATAGAACATGAGTAGGGAGAGGAGCAAAGGGAGAGGAACAAATGAGTCCATGCTGAGCACAGAGGCCAAAGTGGGACTTAGTCCCATGACACTGAGATCATGACCTAACCTGAAATCCAGAGTTGGATGGTCAAACAATTGAGCCACCTGGTGCTCCTAATTTTCATTTAATTCAAACTATATTATAATTTAACCTATCACTTTTTCTTTGATCCATGGATGAGTGTGTGTGTGTGTTGAATCTCCAAATATTTGGCTGTATTCCAAATTCATTTTTATTATTTACTTCCATTTTAACTCTGATTTTGTCCTAGAACATTATCTATATTACTTAATTTTTTAAAATTTATTGTGAATTATTTAGTAGTCCAGAATATAACCTGACCTACTAAACGTTCCATGGGTGCTTCAAAGGAATTTGGGGTAGATGATTTAATAGATGTCAGGTAGGGAAGGTTGGTTGATACTGTTAAGTCTTCTGTGTCATTACTAATTTATTTTCTACTTTCCGTCATTATTGGAAGACAATTGTTATTCTAGCTTTCTTTTAATTACTGTATGCATAGTAGATCTCTCCATATCTGTGTCTTCACATTTCAGTGGCTGACTTTGGTAGCATATAATCAGGTCTTCCTTTTTTATTTTTTTTAAGATTTTATTTATTTGAAGAAAAGAGAGAGAGTGAATGAGAGACAGACAGAGACAGAGAAGGAGCAGGGCAGAGGCAGATGAAGAGGGAGAAGCAGACCCCACTGAGCAGGGAGACTGACCTGGGACTCCATCCCAGGATTCCAGGATCATGAACTGAGCTGAAGGCAGACCCCTAACAGACTTAACCACCGAGGCACCCTAGGTCTTGCTTTTTTATCCAGTCTCACAATCTTTGCCTTTAACTGGACTGGTTAGGCTATTTGCATCTAGTGCAATTATTTTTATGGTTGGGTTTAATCTATTATTACTATTTAATCCATACTGTTATTTGTATTTATTTATACTATTGGTTCTTCATAACCTTCCCCCTACTTTTCTTACCTTCTTTAGGCTTGTTTTTAATCATTCCATTTATCCTCATTATTATCTTGTAAGCTGTAACTCTTTATGTTATTTTTTTTAAGATGGTTCTCCAGGGCTTACAATAATATCTTTAACTTATCCCAGTCTACCTTCAAATAATGTTAACTGCTTCACATAGTATAAGAAGTTATCACAGGTTCTTTTACATTTTATACAATAATAAACTTCTATTTTCCCCCTTTCTTTCCTTTGTGCTATTTTTGTCATACATTTTATTTCTGCATATATTGTAAACTCCAAAATACGTAAGTATTAGGTTTTTAAAGGCAATTTATCTTTTCAAAGTTAAAAATGAGAAAAAGTGTCTTTCATATTTATTCATATGTTTACCATTTCCAGAGCTTTTTAATCTCTTATCTTTTAGATTCAAATTCTTTCTGTGTGAAAAATCTCCTCCTTAAACATTCATTGTTCTGTAAGTTGGTTGGTGATGGATTCTCTCAGCTTTTGTTTACCTGAAAATACCTTTTTACATCTTCATTATTGAAAGATATTTCACTGAATGTAGAATTATAGGTTGACAGTTTTTCTATTCAAAACTTTAAAAAATTATCTTTCTGGTTTGGATTTTTTTTTGAAGAAAAATATGTGATCATTCCTATAATTTTTACGTCTTATATAATAGTGTGTGTGTTAATCTGGTTGCTTTTTAAGATTTTTTTTTTAATCCTTGGCTTTTATCCATTTGATTAATATGTGCTTTGGTGGGTTTTGCTATTGTTTTTAATGTCCTTCTGTTTGGGATTTGTTGAGTTTTTAGATATGTTATGGTTTTCATCCACTTTGGAAACATTATGGCTGTAATTAAGCCATTATTTCTTTCAGTAAGTTATGTTTTAATCCCTTTCACTTCTTCTTACCTGGACTCCAGTTATCTATTAGACTGCTTGATGTTGTCCTACAGATCACTCAGATTCTGCATTTTTTTTTTTCTCTTTCTTTGCTTCATTGTGGGAAGATTTTATTGCTGTGTCTACAGTTCTACTGATTTATCATCTACAGTGCCCCATTTTCTGCTTGGTGTATTCTCTTTCTCTCTCTGCACTATGGCCTGATTACTGACAGAATGCTAGGAGAAATCACATGACTTCCTCTTTTTTCTCTTAGGGATCACTGTCCTACACTTCCCTGCTCTCTGTAGTATTCGTTATTTTATAAAAAAATTTTTTTTAGTTATTTAATGCAGGGAGTGCATTTCTTTTTGGGGTAGAATAAGATTATTCTCTGATAATATTTTCTTCATATTGATCTTATGTTATCATTTTTGACATCCCCTTTAATGAAAAATTTTCAATGGACATCTACTAAACTACATGTTATAGAAACAAAAAGATGATTAAGAACCTAGGTGTGCCTTCAAGTAGCAAGGCAACTATGTAAACCAACACATATTATAAAATAAGTCAGGGTTTGTGGAAGAAATGTTTAAAGTTTAAAGTCTAAAGTTTAAAGTTAAATGTTAAATGTTTAAAGTCTGTAGTTAGGGGTACAAAATAAGCATGGTGAGAATTTTAACAGAAATATATATACAGAACAAAAGAAAATATGACCCTATTTTCTGTGAGATTGTAAGACCAAAGTTTTTTTGTTTTTTGTTTTTTTTAGGTAATTTTTTTTTTAAGATACAATTTCCTTAACCTGATATATTAACTTCAGAAGGCCAGGATAAATTCTGTAACCCTTGAAAAATATGTTCAATGAGGTTACAAAGATAAGCGAATGGTGCTTCCCTGAAGGGGCTGGCAGTGTAGCAGAGAAAAGAAAAATGTGTAAATAAATAAATGTAGGGAAGTGTTCTAAAACTGAATAGCAAGAGATATGTAAGTGTTGAATTTCCACAAAGGAAGAATAGGTCAGTTCCAGGTGAGCAAGCAAAAAGTCTTGATTAAGGAATTTTCTGTGGTCCTGATTCTGAAAATTGAGAAGTTCTTTGGTAGGTAGATTGATGTGTTATATGTTGTGTGGGTAGAACATCATGGGGGAAAAGATGGAAAAGGAGTAGATACATGAATGAGAGTCTTGTGCTCCATAATACGGAAAAAATTTAAAATGTGAAGAGCCCAGAGTGTAATGGAGGTGAATGTAGTTGAAGATAAGATTGAATGGTAGGTTTAAAGTAAAATTCTATTGGTTATTGGCTAAGAACAGTGATGTAAGTTCATTTTTCAAGATTACTTTCCCAAATGTAGGCATGGACAGGGTAACCCTTCATTAAAATAGTCAATATAGAAGTAGTAAGTTTAGAGGGGAAAGATAAATTTAATTTCAGAGTTTCAGACCTTAAGTTCTCAGGGTTATCAACTTAAAGAAATCCAATAGCTATTTAAACACAATGTTCTTGCTATAATTTGTGGGAGGAGCACTAAATGTAAAGTTTTAGGATTTATCAGCCTACAGGTTATTGCCAAATCCATTAGTGTTGATTAAATAGTCAAGAGGAAATATAAGGAGGAATAGATTACCTGTAAGAGGGAAAGAATAGTTAAGAAGAAATGAGCAAAAACAGAATTTGTATCTCAGAAGCAAAGGGAAGCGAGAAAAACTTTAATAGTTTTACATGCTTAAGTTTAATGTGTGATAAATGACAGAAGAGTCTGCTGAACTGGGTAGTTAGGAGGTCAGTGGTAAAATTTGTGACAAGGAGAAATGAGGGCCCAATTAAGATGACAATAGGAAGATGAGGTAATAGAGATGGAGGCTGAAAACTTATCACTCCCCAGGAAACATGGCTGGAAGGGAGGATGATACCCAATGAGAGACACTGTGCAGGAAGTTATTATTTTTAGGAAGTAAAACACTTAACTATATTTTTAGCCTCTGTTACAAGAACTAGTAGAGAAGGAGATGTTGAAAATTTAGCAGGGAATTTTCTCAATGACAGTGTGAGTATGGTGAGACCATCTTTTTCATACATAGCTGGAGGGTGTATAAATTGGTATAATCTTTCTCAAAGTCAATTTGGTAATGTGTGTAAAGAGCCTTAAAAATACAGTTTTCGACCCTGAAATTCCCCTTATAGAATTCCACCCTGCAGTTAAAATCAGATGCAGATAAAGACTTATTTACAAGGATAATACTCACAGCATCATTTATAATAACAAAAATGGAAACAATCCTTATGCCCAACAAAGAGGCATAGTTAAATAAATTATAGTGTATTCATAGAGTATTAAACAACCATTGAAAATCCTGTTTTCAGCAACTTACAAATTATTGGGCAAAATGCTCTTGCAATACACTGTTGAGTGAAAAATGAGAAACAAAAAAAAAAGCTGAATATAGACAATGATTCAAATGTTGAAAATAGAAATATAACACTTGAAAGAGAAAATATACAAATGAACAGGAAAAACTAGAGAATTGAGCAGTGTTTTGGCATAGACTTAAGAAGACTAGATTACAACAGTGATCTAAAAGACCCAATATAGGTAGACAGGTACTTCTACCTAAACAGGAGAAATAAAAGGATATTTCTCGATGTGGGGAAGAAAATGAAAAAACTTGATTTTTTTTTCCCCATCAAATGAAAGGAAAATCCTTTTCCAGTATCATCATAATAACCCCCCCTGGTATTAAAAACATGTATTAAGGGCTAATTTTGTGTCATATGTGACACATAATGTTGTATCATATGTTACATGTTTTTAATATTCACAGTAGTCATTATTAAATATAAGCAAACCAAGCCATTGAGAAAGTTAGAAGTTGCACATACTAGGACATGGTGGAGCTGAGATTTGTGTCCAGTTCTATTTGTCACTACAGTGTAGTCCCCAGCCTTCTAAACAGTGGCATGAGCAACCTTGATAAGGACAGACTTAAAATATATAATAGTCACTGGAGAAATAGAAGCAAGCTGACCCGAGACAATAAGAAAAAGAAGTGGCTGAATGGTACCAAGGGTCTTCTTAAGGTCACTTATTTGGAGTGCCACCAGTTCACAAAACTGTGTTAGTTTCTCCAAATGCAGTTGTATGACTTGGTGTAGGAGAGGAAAGGAGAAAAGTTTGGATTAATTGAAAGTCACGGCTTGGTAAGAAGAGTTAACAAAAAGAGTAGGATTTGAAATTTTAAAAAAATTTTTTTGGGACCCCTGGGTGGCTCAGTTGGTTAAGCGGCTGCCTTCAGCTCAGGTCATGATCCCAGCCTCCTGGGATCGAGTCCCGCATCGGGCTCCTTGCTCAGCGGGGAGCCTGCTTCTCCCTCTGCCTCTGCCTGCCTCTCTGTCTGCTTGTGCTTGCACTCTCTCTCTAATAAATAAATAAAATCTTTAAAAAAAAATTTTTTTTAAGATTTTATTTATTTATTTCAGAGAGTGAGAGAGAGGATGAAAGGGGAGAAGGTCAGAGGGAGAAGCAGACTCCCCATGGAGCTGGGAACCCGATGTGGGACTCAATCCCAGGACTCCAGGATCATGACCTGAGCTGAAGGCAGTTGCTTAACCAACTGAGCCACCCAGGTGCCCAGGATTTGAAAATTTTGAGGGTATTGACAATAAATGAAGCTAAATGGGATCTAAGCTTAATATGAATTTTAAGAATTTTACAAAAGAGTGAGGTAACAAGGTGGAGGAAGAAACTGCAGGACTTGAGGGGGCTCAGAGGTACAGTGAAAAGGGCTGAAATGGCACATTGATGTAATCTGTTGGCAACAAGAAGATTGAAGACTTTGAAGTTATATGGTTAGATGAGCTATCCAAAATTCTATGAAAAATGAAAAACCATCTTTGTAATGATAGAAATCAGAAAGTGGAGATAAAAGACTTTGAGGTATGTTTCAAAGTGTTTAGTAGATGAAATGGTCACCAGAAGATCTCTAGATGATAGAAATGTGACGTAGAGCAGACGTGGGCAAGTGGAATGACATGAACTTCAAAGGATGAAGAAGGTTTGCATGAGGACCAGTGAAACAAAGATACAGGATCAGCAAAGAGCAGTAAAAGAATGACCCTGGGGACACCTGGGTGGCTCAGTTGGTTAAACGGCTGCCTTTCAACTCAGGTCCTGATCCCAGTGTTCTGGGATCGAGTCCCACATCGGGCTCCTTGCTCGGCGGGGAGCCTGCTTCTCTCTCTGCCTCTGCCTGCCACTCTGTCTGCCTGTACTCACTCTCTCTGACAAACAAATAAATAAAATCTTTAAAAAAATGTATAAATAAATAAATAAATAAAATCTTAAAAAAAAAAAAAATATATATATATAAATAAAAGAATGCTCCTGGACTTTATTAGCTTTGGAAACATAGGGAGAGCAATTTTCCTGGAGAAGCAGGTTATGATCTTATGTTTAGCACATTGCCTGATGCATAATTAATGCAAATGCCAACTCATTCTCACCCTGTAGATAAATGAATATACAATTAATGGGTCCACACCAGGAGACAGAGGGATTGGGAAGAGCTGAGGATGTGGGGAGATGGGGTCTGTTGACATTGGAACAGGGTTTTCAGTAAGCATAATAGAAAATATTTGTAAAGACCAGGAATAGGTGAAAAAACATACTGGAGAAATGCACAGGATGATAGATGGATGTAAATCATAAGACGTTTGTTAGCTAGAAGGACTCATGTACTATCCAGTGACTGAGGATGGCAGACATGACAGGTGTGGTCCCCACTGACTCTGCTGACCCTGAGAGCAGAACAATTAAAGCCCACGTATTCTGAGAGACCAACAATATTAGAAGTCTGTTGTCTTTGCTCAGTATTCAAATGGCAAAATGTGGAGATGCTTTTATGATTTTTTTTTTTTTAAAGCTAATTCTGCCTTGGTTATTGGAAATGATTAGTGAGACTTTAAACTCCATTCCCAGAAGGGTTGTTGGTTTGAGGTAGCTACAGGGCTTTTTCCAGAAAGGAATTAGGTGTGATAGAGCAGCGTAGGTGAATCTACTCTTAAATAGAACTCTTTTTACGTGGCTGGGGATGAATTTGGATGTTTTCTCTAGGGTCTTAGCCCTCAGTATTGTAGAGGCATACTTCTGGCTACTAAGACCCTAAATCATGAGCCTGATTCTATTTTTCTGCTCTAACAATTTGGTGAGAGCCTTTGAGGTGCTATAACCTGTCTTCTGTGGCATATCTGTCAATAGGATGCATATAAAAATATGATAATATATATTAGTCCTGAGACACATACAGGTGAACTAGATGAATTACTTGTGGAGAGAAATACCCACAGCTCCCTCACATTGTCACTGAGGTAATAGAATTTTTTAAAGGAAGAATTATCAAAATATACTGAAATGTGAAATGAATATCTGTATTATTTAGTGAATACATGCTGGGCATTTTTACCAGAATTACTGGTAAACATCTTCAGTCATAAATTTCCCAAATTCTTGGATGGATTTTTGTTTTAATTAACATTATTAGCTGGAAACTAAAGGCAGACAGGAAGCATTGTTAATAATTCCATAATTGATAACAATCACTTCTGAAACACAGAAACAATTTATAGCTCACTAATTATTTCAAAGGATATACACTCTGAATTATTAAGAGAAACACTCAGTGACATGGGAAGTCAAGACTTTCAGTGGGTGAAGACTGGGTTAGAGGCAGATGTCTCTTGGGTTTGAATTCGGGCTTAACCACTTAATAACATGGGCATATCTGTCTTTCTTAAGCTTTGGTTTCCTCATCTATAAAGTGAGAATAATTCTTATTTCACAGGATTAATATGAAAAATAAATAAAATATATTTGGATAAACAATGCACAATTCCTGGTACTGGGCAAGTTCTCAAAATTCACTTGAAGTGAATATATGGAACATGAATATGAAAAAGCCCTAGAGGTTGTCAATATCCATAGTCATTCCCCCACCCCATGTGACAATTCAACCCTTTTTTTAAAATTTTTTATAAATTTCTACCTTGAGAATCAAGGACAACCTATTTTTTAATAAAGGTCTGGGTAGTCCTGAACTTGAGTCAATTTAACTTTACTTAATGTAGTATTTCCCAACATGCTTAATACTAGACATTTCTCTTCAAAAACTATTGATGTCTTAAGGAATCAAAATTTCTTAGAACAATGTAGGAAGCACTGAAAAAAGGTTTCAATCCCCCTCTTATTAGTGGGTTGGAGTTAGTGCAAACTGACATGTTTGTTTGTTTGTTTGTTTGTTTTTTAAGTAGGCTCCACATCCAGTGTGGAGCCCAATTCAGGGCTTGAACTCACAACCTTGAGATCAAAACCCGAGTTGAGATCAAGAGTCAAATGTTTAACCAACTGAACTACCAAGGTACTCTAATAGATTGATGTTTATTAGGTTCCTATGAGCTGGATTCCATCTTTGGACTTTTAACTATAAAGTCTTAATTCTTACAACATCCTTCAGAGGTCAGTATTATTATCCACACTATTATGAAGTTGAGAAGACAGAGGTATGGAGAGTTTTAGTATCTTGCTTACGATAACAACAACACTTAGAAGCAATGAAAAAAAATTAAAAAACTAAGAAGCAATGGAAGTCGATTTGGAAACTGCCAGCTTCTGTAATCACAATGCTAATTTGGGATTTAATAAGCTTATGTGGCTCAGCGAATGCCAAGTGGAAAGTGAAGACCAAGGAACTCAAAAGGGAGCCCCATGGAGTGATATGCTCCCGAAGGCCAGAGAAAGTGTGGAAGCCTGGGAAGAGTTAGGAAACCACAGAAACAGAGCCAGAAGCAAAAGCAGTGAGCTGAGAATAAACTGGGAGAAATGTGGGACATTTTTTCCTAGGCTTCTGGATGCTGTAAGTGGCTTGCTTTTATCTGTCACTCATGGTCTTGTGTGTGGGTTAGCCTGCTGAGTTTATAAGAGCAGTAATAGGATGGACATCTTGGTTCAAATGAGAGAATTTTATTAAATGAAGCCATGGAACTCTATTCAATGTGTAGATTCATACAATTAGAATTAAATAAAAGAAAATCATACTGAGTCAAATAAATATAAGTAGGAAGTCAGCAGGCATAGCTACATTTCATTTGGATTTTGAAAATTCTTTTATGTGAAAGAATCTACTTACTGTATCCTTGTGGATACCAGCAAACCAGAGCTTGCTCCTTGGCTTAGCCCAAACAGATGTTAAGCAGAATGCCCTATGTTAGCTGGGAAGTATTGTGAATTTAAGGAAGAATAATTAAAATGACAGTTTTTTTCCTCTCTAAGACCTGTGTTCTCTCTGATGTTAAGAAGGTTCCTTTACTGGGATATGGGAACCATATGATGGTCAAAGAAGTAGATTTAACTCACCATGACGGGAGGAGTCATAGGGTTTGGAGCAAGAGATCTGGACATGAGGAAGGGCTGCTGTGGAGTCTATATCACTCCATGTTACCCCAGGCGTGGCTTACCTTTTTTTGTATAGGTTTCTTCTTGATCCCTTGTCCATGATGGACATACTATCAGAAGCTGGATTCTTAGTCAACAGTGGTGACTTCTCAGAGTGAAGGAGGCCTCATTTGGTCACATGTTCCCCAGGAGCTGTCTGCATCTGCTAACATAGGCTAGTGTGTGCATTCCCTGAGACCCAAACTTGACACAGTTTTGAGAGTTAGGTGATTCTTCTCCTTTGTACCCCCGTAGAAGAACTCTCTAAAGTTGCCAAAGGTAAAAACTCCTTTGTTAACAGAGTACCTGTCCCTGAGTGGAAGAGTAGTTTGAATACCTCTTTTTTTTTTTTTAATTTTTCTTTATTTTTTAAATTTCTTTTCAGTGTTCCAGAATTCATTGTTTATGCACCACACCCAGTGCTCCATGCAATACGTGCCCTCCATAATACCCACCACCAGGCTCACCCCACCCCCCCCCCCTCCTCCCCTCCAAAACCCTCAGTTTGTTTCTCAGAGTCCACAGTCTCTCATGTTTCGTCTCCCCCTCCGATTTCCCCCAACTCCCTTCTCCTCCCCATATCTATATTATTCCTTATGCTCCACAAGTTAATGAAACCTTATGATAATTGTCTCTCTGCTTGACTTATTTCACTCAGCATAATCTCTTCTAATCCCATCCATGTTGATACAAAAGTTAGGTATTCGTCCTTTCTGATGGAGGCATAATACTCCGTGGTATATATGGACCACATCTTCCATTTTCTTAATCTGGACTGAATAAAGCAAGAAACCACTGCAGAAAATGTATGCCTGGAATGCATCGTAAATTCAAATAGGCTTTTTGGAATATTCACCAAGGATAAATTTGCTTAGTAATTCTCTAGAACCTGTCCAAAATTACCTTAATTGCACTACAGAGTCCAGCTCTAAGAACCTCCTTTCTGCTTGCCCTTCTGAATGAAGCATGATGCTAAATCTCTGTCCTGAAGTAAAGATGGACAAACAGTGTGCCAAAAGGGGAAAATTTATTCTGTCATTTCAGTGATCATTGGTTCTATTTCCTCCTTTTTAGTGAAATGAGAGCAGTGAGCTATACAAGACCTAGTATAAGGTATTGATGGTTTTGGGAGAATTGGTTATCTGGTAGTTTGATTTTTTTTTTTTTTAAGATTTTATTTATTTATTTTGATAGAGATCACAAGTAGGCAGAGAGGCAGAGAGAGAGAGGAGGAAGCAGGCTGTCCGCAGAGCGGAGAGCCTGATGCGGGGCTCGATCCCAGGACCCTGGGATCATGACCCGAGCTGAAGGCAGCGGCTTTTAACCCACTGAGCCACCCAGGCGCCCCGGTAGTTTGATTTTTAATAAATTGATTTGTAGCAAATAAATTTTCAGCTATATTGAACTAGACCCCCATCCATATCAGCCTGCCCTATTAATGGGTGTTGTAGAACAGGATGGCTAACTATGGGACTTTCTCCTTTTATAGTCCAGGATTTTTTTTTCCTTATTTCTACATCAAATGTGTTCTCTCCCTTTAGTTTGATAGAGTCTACTCAAGAATGATTTCTTTTCTGCATTCCTAACCTAAGCTAAGGGATAAGAACTGGGGCACCTGGGTGGGTCAGGGGGTAAATCCTCTGCCTTCAGCTCAGGTCATGATCTCAGGGCCCTGGGATCGAGCCCCGAATCGGGCTCTCTGCTCAGCAGGGAGCCTGCTTTCCCCACTCTCTCTGCCTGCCTCTCCGTGTACATGTGATTTCTCTCTCTCTGTGTCAAATAAATTAAAAAAAACAATCTTTTAAAGAACTATACCTGTCATTGAGAGCTTCATCTGTTATTTTGGTCATCTATTACTGCTTAACAAATCATGCCACCACTTAGTAGCATAAAACAGAAATATTTTAATTTTTCTCCTGGCTCCTTGGATGAAAAAATTCAGACTAAGCAAGAGCAAGCAGAAAAAAATTCATGAGATTAAGCAGGGAGGCCTCGTCTCTATTTCATGATGTCTGGGGGCTACAACTAGAAAAACTCTAAAGCCTGGATGTGTCTTAAATGGCTGAGTCTGGAACAACCTGAAGCTTTCATTTCTCACATGTCTGGAGCCTGGGCTAGAATGATTTTAAGGCTGGGCTTAGCTGAGACTGTTGACCAGTGTCACTATACATGGCATCTTCATGTGACTTGGGCTTCCTCGCAGGTGGGTGCCCTCAGGGTAGTTGGGTTTCTTCTGTGGGGTTCAGGGATCCAAATTCAAGATTTTAGTAAGCAAGGTAGAAGCTGAATAGCTTTTATGACCTAGCTTTGGACACCACATAAATTCACTTTTATTCATACTCCAAAACTAGAAGCAGTCATAGCCTTCCCAGATCAAGAGTAGATAAAATCACCTTCTACCTCTTGCTAGAAAGTATCAAAGAATTCTTGACTATATTTTTTAAATTGCCACATTTGATAACTACTATCCTTTAGCAGTCTACTTTGGTCCTAGGCATATATTCTAGGGATATTTCCATGACTCAAAAAATAAATCTCAGGATAACAGTTCAGGGCCAATTTGGGAGGCTCAGGAGAACATTAGTCTCTTTAACTTATAGTCATTCTCTTTGGACATCAAAAGGCATTCCCTAGCTTTACCATATATATGTCTTGATCACTGGACTTCCCAGGGTGCATCTTAGCTGTCTGCAAATTAGTCGGGGGCTTTTCTGTCTCTGAAAATATTCACCACAAAGTGTTAGAAATAATAAGCCAATTCTAATTGAGGGTTATTGAATATGAGTATTGACTCTTGCTGCTCTGGGACATTGCAAAGCAGTGCTTGCTTACTTAAGTGGATTCACCACAATCTGAGTTCTTTCTTCACAGACTCTCAGAACTAAAATTCAGTATGTGTTAGCACATGCTCTTAGTGATGAGATCATGTGAAGCTAGTTGCAAAAGGCTAATGTATAAGCACATACCGATTTAATAATTTATATGGAGAACTATAATTACCTAGAGGTACTTTCATTCACTGGCTTCAGTCTTTCCCTGGAGGCACCCTGCATGAAAAATCAAATTAGAGGCCAATTGGACAAAATTGTGGAAGGGCAGGTATGATGTCATGATTATGTTGTATACTCAGTGCCTACCACTGTGTGGTGTGGATGAGGCTCACAATAAATGTTTGTTGAATATGTAAAAGCATAGATTAGAAGAGGCCTTAGGGGGATGTAATCTGTTGGTTTTCAAACATTCCTAAGATTCTTGAAGAGGTGATCTAGAAGCCACCTTGGGAGTTAGTGGGCAGGAAGTAGCAAGGGCCTTAGAGCAGTTCCCCTTCTATTTATTTCGGAATTTCAGACTCTTAACAAAGAAGTAAACTCTGAGAAGTGTTCTATTGGTACAAAACATCAGCAGTTAATAATAGAAGATATGACCAATAGTTATGTTTATCAGTAAGGAAACTGAGATATATATAGATAGATAGATATGTATCTGTAATTTACCCAAAGTCCCACAGTTATTAAGACACTAAGCTGGCTCTCAAAATGAAGCTTCCCACTCCAACCCTTGGTCTGTTTCTAATATGCAACATGCTAATGATTCCCTGAAAATTTGGCCCCTAATTTGCTATGAAGTTCTCTTCTCCATCTCCTGACAATAACATTTGGCATCTGTCCAGGACTTATTACAACATTTTCATTTTCTCTTTGAGAAGCAACACTTGACATTTTCAATCATCACCTTATAAAATTCCCTCCTGCCTCAGTTTTTTCCTTCTTCCTCCTTGAGCCTCATTCATTCACTTTGTTTTTTTAATTCCTTGGACAGCCTCACAGACAAGTTATTTCCTAATATAAAGAGGAAAGGAGGAAGGAGGATGCATTGGACAACTAGACAATAAAATCCGGGCAAAAGTTCATTCTAAAACACATCTTCCTTGAAGCATTGTTATCACTGCTATTGTTCATACCTTCTGTCTGTTCCCTTGAGCTACCATTTCCTGCTGATGCTTTAAAGAGCTCAAAATAATCCTAGTAGCTTACTTGCATGTAAAAAAGAAAATGCAAGCCTTAACCCAAGGAAAGTATTTCTTGCTCATCTTCAGTGAACTGTACAACTGACCTTGCCTTGGATCTGTAGGCACTACCTTTCTATCCACAATTGACTATGAGGATCAGAGAAGTGGAGATGATCAGAGATGAAAAGGGCTATGGGAACCTTGAAATCCAGTTTTATTTTACACATGAAGAGACTGAAACCCAGAGAGGTGGAATAATTTGCTCAAGGCCACACAACTAATTAGTGGCAAAGAATGTTCTCTTGATCCCTCGTCTAGGACTCTATTAGCAATAGCGAGTTTATTTTTGCTTCCAGCCCATTGCATTGCCCTCCAGATGAAACTCTAGTGGCAGAGCAGGTTCCCATCATTACATAGGACCACTGAGATCCAATGGACCAGATGTGGCACCCAACTAGCTGAAGCCCTAAGGGGCACACAATTGTGGAGCCACACATGAGTCCAATGGCTATCAATCAAGATAAAAACACAGCCAGCAGCATCACAGGCTGAGTCCTCTAGCTGTGCCTACAGCTTGTCATCTCAACTTTGTGATAGTTGATTGAGGCGTTAGCAGTGTATTCATCTAGAGAAGATAGAAACAGACAGTAGAGACTGCAGACAGGTATTTCTATTATTCCCTCAGAAAAGACTTGAGCAATGAGTCCTAGTCTGGAGGAGTATTTTAAAGCTTTTATTTATTTAAGTAGCAAAAAGATTTTATTTTTCCAGGAAAAATCTTGCCTAGAACTGCAGTGCCTAAAATGAATTAAAAAAGAGCTGCTCTGGTTGAATTTGAGGAGAGAATAAGTTGCCCTCTGAGGCTCCAGGAGGCAACAGAGTTTGGAAATTACTAATCAACAGGAGAACCTGCCACAGGGAGCAGTTTTAGAAATCCGTGGTGATAATTTTGGTTTTCATAGTGACTAGAGGGGGCTACTATTGTTATATAGTTGGTAGGAGCCAGGGATGTCAATGTCAGATATCCTGCAATGTGGAGGATGGCTCTAGACTTTGAAGACTAATCCCAGTATCCTACATGATGAATGTTGTTTTGGAGGAAAAAATTTTCTCTTTCAAAGTTCTTCTAGCTGTTTTAAGAATCAAATTGACATGATACAGATTAACAGAAAATCAAACAAAAATTTAATAACATATATAATATAACTACTGCATACTTGAGAGAGACCCAGAAAAACTGAGTAACTTAAGAAAGTATCCAAAGTTATTGCCTTAAATACCATCTCCAGCTAAAACAGATGATGTTGGGGGTGGGGAGTCAGTTATTGTGAGGAAAAGCACAGTGGACAAGAGTAAAGTTATTATGCAGATTTAAGTACTTGCCTTCTCTACTGATTATCAGTTTCTAGACATTTAGAGTCATCCTATCTGATAGTAAAGGAAACACCCTTATAAATGGAGATATCCCTTATGCATGTAAATGTCTCTTACAATGGGTGATATCTGTTTTTAGAACTTCTTTTGTATCTTCAGTTTCTTAAAAATAACCAGTTTAAAATAAGCAGTATGCCAGGGGTGCCTGGGTGGCTCAGTCAGTTGGGCATGTGCCTTCAGCCCTGGTCATGGTCCTGGAGTCCCTTGATCGAGCCCCACATCAGAGCTCCCTACTCAGTGGGGAGTCTGCTTCTCCTTCTGTCCCTCACACCACTCATGCTGTCTCTCTCTCACACACACTCTCTCTCTCAAATAAATAAATAAAATCTTTAAAAAAAAGAAAAGCAATATACCAAAGAGGTGTACCTTGAGGTGGCATAATTCGTCCCCTACACTGAATTTTTCCCCAGATATTCACGTAGATGGAAAAGCAGTTTGTAAGTAGCTGAGCCTAGAATCCCACCCTATTTTACATATGACAGGCAGTATTTATTACACAGGTTAAATGTACATTGCATTTTCCAGAATTGTAACAACTGGGCTAATTGGGGAAAGAGTGTAATTTTTTGGTTTTTTTTTTTAGGAGCTTTACTGAAGTTCCTTACCAGGAGACTAACAGAGCTTAAAAGCTAGAGTTTTGGAACCAGACTGCCTGGCTTTGAATCCCAGATGCTATACATACTAGCTATGTATGACTTTAGCCAAGTACTTAACCAGTTTATACCTCCTTTAGCTGTAACTTGGAGACAGTAAAAGTGTCTTTCTCTCTTGATGTTGTGAGAATTATTTGAGTCAATAATATAATGTGCTTAGAGCAGTAGTTGGCACAAAGTAAGTGCTCTAACTTTATCTTGGAATTTCCTATCCAAGCATTCTTGGTGACTATGGCATATACATGGATATACATATTTATGTCTTCTTAAAAATATCAACTGGAAGAAAAAAA
This sequence comes from Taxidea taxus jeffersonii, assembly GCA_003697995.1. Lineage (NCBI taxonomy): Eukaryota > Metazoa > Chordata > Mammalia > Carnivora > Mustelidae > Taxidea > Taxidea taxus. Next base: position 15,154 of record ML099948.1, on the reverse strand, counting down.
TATTGAAAATCAATTGAGTTGTTTTATTTCACTTAAATATGAACTTAGCAGGAGTAAACATGTAACTGCTTAATTAAAGTTTTCTAGGGTAACCATTCCCAGACAATCGCATATAATGTATTATAAATTACTCTCTTTTTATATCTTAAATTTAGAGTTTATGTTGATTTTTCTTAACAGAATATGTGTATAGGTAGTTTAAATTATTTTGAGATCTCATTTCAGGGTAGTAAAGAAAGCATTATAAAATGCCTGTTAGGAACAGGGTACATCAGGTATGATCAGATGGAGAACCACTGTGGCAGATGAATGAGAAGAATGTGGACCTTGTGGGTTTATATCTAATGAAATCAGATTTGTCCTGGCTAAAGCTGATAATAAGAGTTTTTTCCAGCCCACTTTGTTTCTTCCTAAGTCTGTCTATAACCTTTTAGGCTTCAGTAAACATAATTTGAAAGTAACTCTAGGACAGAGGTGTGTGTGCACTCTCTCTTGCTCTTGCTCCCTCTCACTCTCTGTCTTAAGTTTCATGGGCCAGCTTCCTAGTAGACTAAGAAGGAACCAACAATGGAACTGTTTTCAATGGCATAGCAATTAGACAAGCAAAAAGCTAAAATATTTATTTATTATTATAAATGATTGCTAATGATTACTTTTTGGTAAAACTAGACGTTTCCCAAGTTTGTTTAAGAGAGAGTTCATCATTCTCAGATTCTCAATCTGAGGGAACCGTTACCAGATAAGGATGCAATGCCTGCCACTAATAGTAAGCCAAACTGACACTGGTGTTGCACAGAGAAAACATGTTTCGTTGCATGGCACCAACAAGGAGACAAGAGAAAACTTCTCAAATCCGACTCCCCAAGAATGGGGGTGCCTAGTATCTATGGGATTTAAGAGAGGGGTGGGGTTTTGCGGATGGATGTAGGTGATTGGAAGTTGGGAGAAGGTGAGGGAAAAGGAGCAACACTGCTGTGTCTGCACAGACACCGTCCAGTAACATACTTGTACATAGTTGTATGTACAAAAGATGGTAGCGTCAGAGGGTCTTGGCTTACGTCTGCCGTTTACTTTAGTCTTGGTCCTTTAAATGCAACTGCAAGAATTCTTCCTGGTTTCCTCCAGCTTTAGTTAGTCTTATCAGTGGTCTGTCAACTTCTGCAAAACTGGCCCATAAATCAGGTTAACCAGAGTTTTCTTAGTGTAGAATGGTCAAGCGTCTGTTAACATGTTGATTTCAGAATAATGCTTTGTTTACTGAATATTACAAGAGTTTTAAGCTGGTTATGACTTACAATTACTGTTTTTCTTGATTCTTAACTACAAATCATTATCAGTTATATCAGTATCAGTTCTGTTTCTTATGTTTTTTTTTTTTGCCAAAACTCACATATCAATGCATTTTGTATTATTTGTGACCAATAATTTTCCAATAACAAGATTTTTATGTACTTGCATTTCAGTTAAAGTATGAATTGTCTATACAAAATCTCAGTTTGCTTCTCAGAGTGGTGAGTTTATATTTGTCAATTCAATAACAAGTAACTACCTGAAAAAAGGATGAAGTGGGTTGGATAGAATCTATAGTCCTACCTAAAAGGACCAGGATTGATAACATTTAAGAGACCCTTCTAGACCAGAAAGGTATACCTGGGGATAAGGCAGATACAGAGAAGATCCAGGAATCACAATGCCCTGTAGGAAAGGTAGAGAGATTGAATTCCCACCCAGAGACCAGTTCTGTTAATGGAGATGATTATTTTTTATCTGAAAGCATTTTTGCAGAACACAACAGGCATGCTAAACTAACAGATGAATGCAAGTTCTCCTGAGGAATTCTGCCTGGAAAGACAGTAAACAGGTCAGGTCTGAAAAAGCACTTCTTTGCTTTCAGATGCAAGGTATTTTTCTGTTGGGAATTTTGGGCTTTTTAACCTAGATTCCATTCATCCATGAGCAAGAAAAACAGATACTTCCAGAACTTATCAGGACTGCCAAGGATCTCTATCCTAATAGAAACAGAAGTACAGGTCAGTCAAATTATAGATAGAACTATATGGAATTTCTAGGGGTCTCCTTACTTCCCATCAAAACACATCCAGTACCACCTTTTTTTTTTTTTTTTTAAATTTAGTAGCTCTCCAGAACTATTTATCTTATAAGTGAAAGTTGTATACTTGAACCCGTGTTTTCCCTACTTCCCCCACCCTCCAGCTCTTGGCAACCAACTTCTCTCTATGAGTTCCACAAGTCTGACATTTTTAGATTCCTCATATATGATGCAGTTTTGGAATATAGGTGAGGTTCAGAGCCAACAACCAAAAAATAATTCTTGAGACGTCTTTGGTGCAAAATGGTGGTTTTATTAAAGGACAAGGACAGGACCTGTGGGCAAGACCGGTGGGTAGAACCCATGGGCTAAAAGAGCTGCTTCACTGGGGTTGTGAGGGGGTGGCTGATTATATACTCAGGAGCTGGGGGAAGTAAGGAAAAGGGAGATTTCAATAGAATTTTCATATGCTAAAGAGGATCTACAAGATAATGGAGGCCTTGCCACTGTCAAGTTAAAGTTGTTGATCCATCTAGCAAAGCATTAAGACCATTGGGAGATTCTTGGAAGAATGTCACACACTTCCCACCGGGTAGTGGTGGAGGGAGGGGAGAGGAGGTGAGATTGCAAGGGTGTCCGCTTATGCTTTGTCTTCAGCTAGCCTTCTACTCTCTCATCAAGATCATGTGGCACTTGTCTTTCTGTATCTAGCTTATTCTACTTAGCATAGGATGAGTAGGTTGGGGGGCGGGGATCTTCCTGTACTTTGTTAAAAAACAGGATTCAGTTGAGTAAATCTGAGATCAAAGTGGATTTCCTAAGCGATTAAGGAATGGTAAAACATCCCATCTAGCAGGTAGATGCATGGATGTTTTTTTATAGGAAAGAGGGTGGGCCAGGAGTTATTAGCAAAAGAAAAAAAGAGATTGTTTTAGAAAAGATCACCTTCCCTTAGGGGAAAGGCAAGAAGTCTTAATATGCAGATTACCTCATCTTCTTTGGGGGGTAGGGATGGAGAGGGCCCATGTGACAGATTACCTCATTGGTGCTGAGGAGAAAATTCCCAATTGATTGGTTTAAAATTCTACTAGTAGAGAGGTTGAAACTGCAATTAGTCTTGGTTTGCTATCCTGGTAGTGGGTAATTCCACTTTGGACCTACCCTTTTCTTTTTAATACCTTCAGAGTTTTCCTAGTTGGTCTAAGAATCAAATTGATATGATAGATTAACGGGAAAAAATGAAACAAATTTAATAACACATATACCTCTGGACACATGGGAGAGACCTCAATGACTTTCTGAACTGACCAAAGTCATCACCTTAAATACCATCTCCAGCTACAGACATTAGGGGTGGGGAGTAAGTTATGGGAGGTTACCAGGAAAAGCACTGTAAACCAGGTTAAAGAAACAACCTTACAATTTAAGTACATGCCTTCTTGTTGATAACAGTTGCTAGAGAGGTAGAGTCATTCCCTCTTCCTGTATTGAGGAAGATACCCTCCCAAATGGAGATTTCCCCTGTATGTGGAAATATCTCTTACAAAAGGGTAACTTCTTAGTTTTTTTAGCTCCTGCAGTTTCTTAAAAATAACTAGTTTAGAACTAGTAATAAGCCAAAGGGATTTATCTTGGGCTGGTAAAATTTGCTTCCCTACAACTGGAAGACCAAATCCTGTGTAATTACAGTACATTTTTTTTAGTAGATTTTATATGAGTCTCAGAAGTGAAAATGACTGTGTTGAATGAACTCCACTTGCAAAGAAAGGTTTTACAGAAATACCTAGTACCCTCCCTCCATTATATCAGAAAGCCATGAAGTTTCAGTTGGAAAATGTGCATTTGGTTTTCATCCAGGTCAGAAATTCTACAATTTCAAAAGAAGTTAGATTCCTACTAACCCTGTTCGGCTCACTGTAATCTTTGCCATAGCTCTTTGTAGTTTGGGGCAGAACCTTGATAAATGGACTTCATTTCCCATTCTCCTTCACTTGGATTTTAATTAAAATGTGAATTATCTTTACTCGTTAAAGAGAATTGAAGACTGTCTGTATGCCACACGTTTTTATAGGTTTAGGGATGCAAAGATAGAGAACCTGATTTCAAGCTGCTCAAGGTCCGGGGCTTTTTTGGTACAGACAAACAAAACCTAAGGGTAATGCAGTGGAGTAAGCATTGTGTTTGAGATAAGTAAGGTGCACTATGGGACTGGAGGGTGTTGTTAGGTGGCAGCATCTTGAATTCAAAGACATTGTGAAAGTATAAGTTCCACTGCATTGTTTAAGGAGAGATTAGATGGTTCTTAGGATTGCCATATTTCTCGAACCCTTTTTAAATGAGACTGGGACACACAGTGGATCTTTCTGAATGCAAGTGTTATCACTGATGACATGTATCATCTCTTCTTTGAGCTCATCTGAAGAGTTTAATGGAGAGTAGAGTCTGGCTAATGGTTTTCAGCATTCATCTGTAAAAGGCAAACAACTAACATCTACTGATATGCCAGGTACTTGCATATGTGGTTTTCTACATGAACTCATTTAACTCTCACCACTATATTACGGGATAATGACTTTTTTTATTCCCACTTTAGAGATGGAGAATTGAGGTGAAGAAATACGCACAGCATGACCAAAGCTGGTACAAAGTAACCTTACCTACTGTGTCTAAAAATATGCGTCTAAAATTCAGATATGATCCTATCACTCCAGATTAAAGCCTCAATGGCTCCTTTTGCATAGGCTCGGAAGGGTAAAATCCACTGTCCTTTGTGTGATATCTTAGGCTTCCAGGTGTGACCACTTCTTCAGTCTCATCTTTTGCCTTATCTTGCCTTTTACTATGTATTTCAGCCATACATAGGGATCTCCCTTAAACCTCTTTTTGCATTTCTGTCATCATTTTAAATTGCCTGATATGTACTTCATACAGCCCTGCTCTTTGCAGATTTAGCTCCACTGTCCCCCTTTCTAGTACATTTTCCCCACTAGCTCCAGGTCAGTGGTAGTGCCTGTCCTATACTTGGTAGTCTATGCATCTTCATGACCGGAACTTACCATACTGCGCGGACTTCCTTTAAGTGTCTCTGCCCTGTAGAGGCTGTGAACGCCTCATGCCTTATTCATTCTGGCATTGCCAGCATCTGGCACGGTAAAGCAGATGTACATAATAGTCACTTCTAAATATTCTCAGTAGTCCTCATTGTTATATTTAGAAAGGATCAGACCCAAACCTTCTAAAACAGAGCATATCTGTTTAAAACTATAAAAACTTGCAGAGAAACTCTTCCTAGATTTACAACATTGCATTTGCTCGTGGTTGTCATTCCTTGCAGTCAGGGATCTATAAGGAAAAATGGCTCTATACATGGATCACATTGTGTTATCACTTTTCTTTACTCTCTCTCTCTTTTCAATGGTCTTTTTCTCTATATTTGAAAAAGATTACAGGTTTGGAAATGAATTCGGAAGGTTTAGAGAAAGGAGCCTGGAGAAAATGAATAAAATTGAGCCTAAGATAAAATTAGCAGGCTTGCCACTTTTTAAATCTTGACCACCAGAATAGACTTTATAATAAAAATATTTAGGTATGGGGCATCTGGGTGGCTCAGTGGTTTAAAGCCTCTGCCTTCGGCTCGGGTCATGATCTCAGTCAGGGTCCTGGGATCGAGCCCCACATCGGGCTCTCTGCTTGGCAGGGAGCCTGCTTCCTCCTCTCTCTCTGCCTGCCTCTCTGCCTGCTTGTGATCTCTGTCAAATAAATAAAATCTTTAAAAAAAAATATTTAGGTCTGTATTCCTTTCTGATTCATTTTCAGGTCTTTTTGATCCAAAGGTCAATGTTTCCTAACTGGTGAGCTAGAAACATGGTATTTCCTTTACATGGTAGACTTTAAAGAACTAAAAATAATTTCAAAGATTAAGTGAATGTGTCATAATATGATAGCTTCCATTTATTGTTTGCTTGCCATGATGAGCAGTTTACATTTCTTTTAACATTTGATAACCATAAAAATTCAGTGAAGAAAGTACCATCATTGTTTTCATTATAAAAATAAGGATATGAGGGGCACCTGGGTGGCTCAGTGGGTTAAAGCCTCTGCCTTCGGCTCAGGTCACGATCTCAGGGTCCTGGGATCGAGCCCGCATCGGGCCTCTCTGCTCAGTGGAGAGCCTGCTTCCCTTCCTTTCTCTGCCTGCCTCTCTGCCTACTTGTGATCTCTGTCTGTCAAATAAATAAATAAAATCTTTAAAAAAAAAATAAGGATATGAGGCTCGAAGAGCTTAGGACTTTGTCCCAGGTCAGTGGCTAAAAGAGACTACTAAACCTGAGACACTAAACCAGTTCTATGTGATTCCCAAGTTCATGATCTTCTTTACTTCACTGAATACACACTTATAGACATGTTTATATACATGTGTGGAAAAACCAATAGATACAGGCTCCTAACTGAGTATTTAAAGCTATAATGGAAATATCAAAAATTTAATTTTTTCTTTCATATGAAATGTCCATGTTAACTCTAATCAACAAACAGAAAAGAAATAAGGTTTAAAACACTTATTTTAGCCTGGTCCCAGAGACTATGGCATTCAATTGACTTCAATTTCAAGAGTGATTTTAGCACTAGGGGCAGTGGGGAATAAGACTGATATTTTTTTCCTGATGGCCTTTGAGCTATCTGAGCTCCCAGAAGCAAGACACAAGGCTCACTGTCTGGTTTGTTTTGTTTTGTTTTTACACCAAAACTTCTCTGCCCAGCTATGGCTCACTGATCAGTAATACTTCCAGTCTCCTGAAAAATTCAGTTCACTCTTCCCTGATCAAACCCCCTTCTCTCTTCAGCTCAGTTCATCATTAGTTTGATTGTATTTCCAGATACCTGCGACCCTGTCTGCTTATCAGGTACAACTTGCTTTCCCTTAACCTACATTTTTGAACTTTAAAGATTTGGAGCATTACAACATTATTTTTACTCATGCCACTAAGCACATTATTCTTTGAATTGTTATTGAGTCATAAATCACTCCTTGGCCTTTACCCACTTCCAGGTTTTCAGTTAACTATTGAGAGCATATTCTGAGATGCCTCTTGGAAAATAAAACCTTCCTCTACTTGTTTTCTTGCCTTGTTATCTCATTATACTGAGAGAAGGAGAAAATCAGTGTAGTATTAAGTCAGATGGGTTGGTATGAAAAGCTAGGGATCTCTTCTTAGGGGAAAAAAAATGACAAAGCTTTGGTATTCTTGAACAATCTGAAAAATATATTATGTTGTTGGTATCTCCTGAGGGGAAAGAAGCATTCGAGAAGAAAGAGTCAAATAGGAAATGTTTCTAACAATGTCTCCTTTCTTCTCCTCCCCCCACCACTCGCTCTTTCTTTCATTTAAATCATCCGTGTTATTACCAGTTATTAGACGCCTACTGTAGATAAAGTGGTGTGCAAAGCTCCCAGATAAAGAGAATAGAGACACAAAGATTAATCAAACTTAGTCTTAGCCTCAAATTGTTTTTATAATACCAGGGGAGGCAAAACATACAGAGCAGAAAGGTGACAACCATACAAAGTGGGGAGTGCTCAGTGCTGTAGGGAGGCACAGGTGTGCATATAGAAATTCAGATGAGAATTCTTCCTACTGGGAAATCAGAGAATCTTCATGACTGTGGCACCATTTGAACTGGAGTCCTAGAAAAGATAGGAGTGTTGGGATGGGGCCAGCATTCCAGGTGGAGGAACATAAAGGAATGAGAGAAATCTCATGTTTCTATCAGTTCCCTCCTTTTGGCCCCATGCCTCTGGGCCTCGAGGCCTGAATTCCTTAAGCCCTAACCTCTTCAGGCCCTTTACCATTTATTTACCCACATCACAGTCACAAATCTATTGATTTGTCCACACTAAAATATCACTGGTTTTCTATATCATTCATTTATTTATTCATATTTTAACAGGAATTTCTGAGATGTGAGTTCAATTTTACACACATAGTATTAGATTATCAGGTGCCTGTTCTTGTTTTAGGGAAGGAAGGAGTATTTTCAACATTCCCTCAGATTAGAGAGAACTCTATTCTCAAAGCTAACCTGGCATTCCCTTTGTCAAATGTTATTGGGAACAAGAAACCCAGAGCAGCATCTGTCTTTTGTGAGCCAGATAATTTGTGTATAGTGAATTCAGTTATTTGGCAGACAAAAGTTTGGGGGTGGGAAGGTGAAAATACAAGATTTACATGGGGTACCCTGTAGTTTGAGTCAAACAAAGCTTAGAAATCTGCTCTTTCTACTAAGTATTAAGAAAACAAATGATCTCTTATCTTTCTACTAAGTATTAAGAAAACAAATGATCTCTTAAAAGTTGCATAAATCGGGGCACCTGGGTGGCTCAGTGGGTTCAAGCCTCTGCCTTTGGCTCAAGTCATGATCCCAGGGTCCTGGGATCGAGCCCCACATCGGGCTCTCTGCTCAGCAGGAAGCCTGCTTCCCTTTCTCTCTCTCTGCCTGCTTGTGATCTCTGTCTGTCAAATAAATAAATAAAATCTTTAAAAAAAAAAAAGTTGCATAAATCTGTGTTCCAAGAGCCTCCTGGCTCAAAGTGTCTGTCCGGGTATTCTAAAAAATGCCTTACTTTACCATGAGGAGATAAGTAAGACAAATAGATGTTTCTTAAAATTCCCAAGTATTTCTTAAAGTTCTTAACATTATGTATTATGTACTATTTGTAGGATATTTCTCCTTTACAAAACTGCCTTGTGGCTTATCATCCCTCTCACACTAAAATCTCAACCTAAGCCTGTGAGATCCTACACAATCTGGCCTCTGTCTATCTCTTTGTTCTTCCTTATCCCCTGTCATTATCTCCAAGGCTTAAATTGCTTTAGTCTCATCAACTTTATTCATTGGCTATAGTAATTTCATCGTTTCCTTGAGATTATTGCACTTTCTGTATCTTCTTCCTAGAAGGGCCATCTCTTAGCTTGTGGCTATCATCTACTATAGACTAAGTGTAGAGTTATACTACATACAGTAATCATTAATTAATACCCCAAGTGTATTAACTTTAGCTAATACTAATAATATTTATTCTCTATTTGACAAAGTTAATTTTTTTTTACATCTATTATCTCATTTCAATGCATATCTGAACTGGAAAGCATCTTAGAGACCCAGAGTGGAAAGGAATTCTTGCAGTGCCTCATAATCCCTGTAGTGGGTCTCCATGTTCTTTTTGATATGACCAGATGCCTTACAGCCTACATAGGAGAAGAATAAAGGGGGGAAAAAAAGCTAAAAACAAATTGTATCTTAATGTCCTAATTTTTTCCTTTGCCTAATGTTAACATTTATCATAACAAACTTCCTTAAAAGCTCTTCTATTTATTTTATCAATGTTTTTAATTATGTGAAGACATGACAGAGCCATATCTCAGTGTCATTTTAATTGAAAGTATTGATTTCTAAAGTTGCTCCCTGCTGGGAAAATTTTAATTATGTTCCACATATCCCCAACCTGAATGGTTCTGTGGTAAATTGTAATGTTTTTCATAGCTATCTGTTTCCTTTCCATCCCTAAGAGGAATACACATCTGCTGCCTTTGTCACATCACTTAGAGTGCCTCCTGTAGACACCATTGGCAATACTGGCTTTGTGACTTGCTTTGGCCATTAGTATGTGAGTGAATAGGTTGTAGGTGGTATCCAAGCAAAGCATGTTGTACAAAGGGGCTGCTCTCTTATCCTGATTTTCAGAATGGGAAGACAGGTGGAGTAGATTCGTCATAGATCTAGAACAAAGCTTGACTTGCAGCCTTCATGTAGTATGTGTAGGAAACAAGTATTTTATTGTTGTCAGTTTGATCTATTAAGAAATGTTGAATTCATTTGTTAGGGCATATCTGAGTAATAGAGGCTTAAGAATGTACAGCAAAGAATTACAACAGCTCAAGGTTGAAGATATATCAGTGGTCAGTGTGTTCTAGCCTTTATCCAGTATGGGAGTTACTCTACAGAGTATCACACCAGTCATCAAGCTACTAACTGCTTAAAATTCATCACTCCCAGGGGCACCTGGGTGGCTCAGTTGATTAAGCAACTGCCTTCAGCTCAGGTCATGATCCCGGAGTCCCGGGATCGAGTCCCGCATCCCGCATCGGGCTCCCAGCTCCACGGGGAGTCTGCTTCTCCCTCTGACCTTCTCCCCTCTCATGCTCTCTCTCACTCTCTCTCTCTCTGAAATAAATAAATAAAATCTTAAAAAAATAAAAATTAAAAAAAAAAAAATTCATCACTCCCAAGAAGCTATCTTATCAACTACTCAAACATTTTTGAATCTCAGTGTATCTAAATAATACCTTGATAATGTTGCTACATCTGTAACAGCATATGAGTTGTGCCTGTATAATTAATTATATATATATATAACTAATAATTTCTTTTTAATTAATTTTATGCTTGAATAAGTTTACATAATAAGGATACATTGTTAGCACTACCAGAAATGTAAGCCCATTTTCACTTGCCTTAAACAGAAGATCATTAGGTAAAAATACATACATACTCTAGATATGAAACAAAATTATTAATTCTAGCTATGCTCTATCAATTCCTATAGCTATGGGCCTTTATTATTAGAAAGGATTAGAAATTGATCCCTATTCCTTGTTACTAGAAAGATAAAGAAGAAAATAAAGGATAATTTACTGTGTGATTTGGGGCTGTTCAATCTGTGCCTTTTTCTGGGCCATTAGGAAGACACACCAGAAAACAGAAGGATAAGCAAAAGGAGCATCACTTCTCTCAAGGACAGTTAATCATGAATGAAGCCTTTTCAATGACTTCTTTTATGATAATATAATTGATATCATGGGGATTGATTTTGATGAAAAGATGATCAAATTCTAATTCTCCTACTTGTATATAATCATCTTTCCCTGCATGTCTAAGTCTTTTCTTCTCCAGGGAAAGCCTTTCCAGGTCATTCAACTTTTCCTTGTGCTCTGCTTCCTATAACTCTCTGCCAGTCTAGTCTCCCTCTCCTGAGAGGCTGTCTTCTTGCTGGTTCCTTCACTCTGGTGTGGAAGTAAGCAGAACTCATTTTTGAACAACTGAATTGGTCTGGAAACCTCTTGTGTAAAATATACTATTTTTTTTTCTGTCTCTCAAATTTAATTATGGACATAATAGGAGACTTTGGGAAACAACAAATGACTACTAATCGATTTTCTCTGGCACAATGGCAAAAATCCTTCCCTTTCTGAAATAAAAGTCTTCCTGAAGCTTTTACTGTTAGCTTTGGGATTAGCAGAATTTTAAGCTGTCCTAAACCCAGTGCTTGTTTTCTTTTAACCATTCCATCACCAACGCAGCGTCAAGGCTGCTGTTCCTACAAATGGCCTTCCTCTTCCCATTCAAGAAAAAATGCAAATCAGTCAAGTAAGAGATTGTAGCAGCAGGACCTAGTCAAATAGATTAGGGAAGTAGGACAGTTTCACTGTCAGGGAAGAACCTGTCACACCACCTGGCAGACTCTTTTGTGAGTGAAGCTATTAGACTCTCCATTAGACTTGACAATGTCAGCCACAGACATGCTAAATTGTCACACTTCTCTAGCAAAAAATCCTGAGCAGCAATTCCTTGAGTTAAAATAGCCTTCAGACCTCTCTGGCTACCCGGAATTTAACTGGACTGCTCTACAATGAATGCCTGATTAAAGCTCCTCTGTGTGTGCAGTGGGAAGGAGTCTGTTCTTCACCTCCACACACTGCTCATTAGTATTATGTGTGTGCCTAGCCGATACCACTGAAGAGGAGGGAAATAAGCCAATTATAACGTTACAGCATTCAGTTCTCCTCAGATGGCTTTGTTTTAATATTTTCCTTAATATTTCCCTCCTAAGCCAAGTAGAGTGATATGAATAGTTAGGGAAATAAATTAAACTGATTTTTCTACCGTTGTGGCTTGTTGCCTTTTACTTCTTCATAACTGCTTTTCTGGATCCTAGCTCTATGGTCTTGGACAGATCTACCTGTCCCTTAACGTCTTCCAGCCTTAGTTTGTTTCTCAATAAAAGGGGAATTTAAAATGCCTTCCTCCAAAGGCCACTGTAAATATGCAGTGAGATGACATGTGGGAAACCCCTAAGTTACTCCCTAGCACATAGTAAGTGCTCAATAAATGGTGTTTAAATCAGAATCAGACTGTACAAAATATTAAATCATGTTCCTGTAATGTGAATGCCTTACAGGTAAAGTCTGTCTCCATCCAAAGAGCCTATAAGGCTTCATAAAGGGCTTATGTGCATTATTCATCATTTCTATTCATACAGGACTTAATGACTGTGGGAGAGAGCTCAGAAAAGAACAGTGAAAATGATGAAAGGTCCATAAGGTCATTGCTCTGAGGAAAAGGTTAGAGGAGATGGGTTCTTTAATCTGGGCGGGTGAAGATTGCAGCATGACTTAATAATGGTCTTCAAGCATGATTGATGTTAGTAACTGAAAGAGTAATGGAAGGGTTGCATTAAAGTGGAAACATATCCTTATCACTCTCCTAAGACCTGCTGGATATTTCCTAAGAGCACAAGCAGATGAAATAGATTCCTCTTGCTTATAGTAGTAGGTATTGAGGCTAGAGTCAAGGTGAAAACTCCCTTGTCTTTGTATTTGTCAGAGGCAGGATCTGGATGGCTGGTGGCTGGGTATTTTTGAGGATGTTCTGCCTTGTGGACTTTAGACAATTTCATGACATCTGTCTACAGACTGTGATCTTCCCTCTTAATCTGGGCTAAAGCCCCCAATGCCCAGAACAGTGCCTGACTAACAGTGAATGTGTGACAAGCGTCGGCTAAAGAGCTTTCTTTCTTGTCTTTTGAAAAGATACTATGCTACCCTTGGGGTTGATGCACATGACATATGCTAACATGGCAAATACTAGCTTTCTTTCTAGAAATTATTGTAGTGGTGATAGTAGGAGGACAAATTGAACATTAGGAACTGGATAACTTCTGTTTTCACCAAATTATGAACTCCATGAGGGCAGGTGTTTACTCTCCAGTGTTCGAGCTCAGTGGCTCTCAGTCATGGTTGTCCTTGGGGCACCTTGGTGGCTCAGTTAGTTAAGCAGCTGCCTTAGGCTCAGGTCATGATCCCAAGATCCCGGGATCAAGCCCCACATCAGGCTCTCTGCTCAGCAGGAAGCCTGCTTCTCCCTCTACCACTCCCGTTGCTTGTGTTTCGTCTTTCGATGTCTCTCTGTCAAATAAATAAACAAAAATCTTAAAAAAAAAAATTATGGCTCTACCGTAGAACTTCCTAGGGAACTTTAAAATAAACTCCGAAACCAGAGACTCAAACCAGACTCTTGGAATCCACATCTCTGGGTATGGCGCATGGGCACTGCTGTTCTGTGTAAGATACGGTCAGATTTGTGGATTGTTATTCTAGCTGAATGCAAAAACAGAACTAGGGGGACGCTTGGGTGGCTCAGGTGGTTAAGCGGCTGCTTTCGGCTCAGGTCATGATCCCAGCGTCCTGGGATCGAGTCCCACATCGGGCTCCTTGCTCGACAGGGAGCCTGCTTCTCCCTCTGCCTCTGCCTGCCACTCTGTCTGCCTGTGCTCTCTCCCTCTGACAAATAAATAAAATCTTTAAAAAAAAAAAAAAAGGAAAAAACAGAACTAGGAGAGTGGTGGGCAGATAGCTAGTATGTATTGTAGTACTTACCTCAATAGTTGGGAACTCTTGAAAACTCCAGAACCATCCTGAAAAGAACAAAAGTGTAGTTTATTTAGAGGACATTGGAATTTTTTCTTATCCTCTTAACACCGACTCTCCATGGAGAAGGGACACCAGAAGGTTCAAGGTAGTCTCTAACTTTCGTTTTTTACACCCTAACATTTTAACTCATCTTTCATATAGATGATAAAACTGCTTCTTTTTTTTTTTCCCCATCTAGGCAAACTATTTTACTTTTTAACTTGTCTTTTAAAGAAAATTGTACTCACAGAACAATTCAAAAAAACTATTAAAACTCTCATTTGTCCTTTACCAGGATTCACCTATTATTAATACTTTGCTTTATAATTATTTCTATCTGCATAGTATTTTCTGAAGAACTTGAGCAGAAGTTATATAAATCTGCACCCTTTACATGCTAATATGTGCCCATACCTATTTCAGGGGGCAGTTACTAAAAACAAGAATATTCTCTTATACATAACCGCAGAATATTTGTCAGCTCAAAAACTGCTTCTTTTAAATCTGCACAAGGAAGGAAGGCTTTTTTTTTTCATTTTTTTTAACTTTATTTAAGCTTTATTTAAACATATAATGTAACCCCACCACCCTCTCCCAACCCCTCTTCCCCCCACCCCCCTCAGTTTGTTTTATGACATTAAGAGTCTCTTTTGGTTTTTCTCCCTCCCGATCCCATCTTCTTTCATTTTTACTTTTCCTACCACCTTAACTCCCACCCCCGTTGCATCTCCACTTCCTCATATCAGGGAGATCATGTGGTAGTTGTCTTTCTCCAGTTGACTTATTTCGCTAAGCATAATACGCTCTAGTTCCATCCATGTCGTCGCAAATGGTAAGATTTCATTTCTTTTGATGGCTGCATAGTATTCCATCGTATATATATACCAC
>RCUC01122114.1:0-23396 GCA_003697995.1 Taxidea taxus jeffersonii | reverse complement strand
CAGCCATGGCCCTGCTCCCGTGGCTGCTATGGTTTGGTGAGTACTGGGTGCTGCAGGAAGTTGGCCCGCCTCCTGCCCAGAGGGGCTCCTGGGGCTCGAGAAAAATCCCCCACCCCCCAGCCAGACCTGGGGCTGCAGCACCAGCCTCCCTTTCCTGCCCCAGTGGGCACTGCCGGGCAGGTGGGAAGGCTCCAAGTTTCACTCTTGGGGCAGCGACGTGCGGAAGGCAGGATGAGGCTGGGGGCACAGGTCCAGAGGACCCTGTGGCAGAAACACATGAGGGGCTCTTCTCCCTCTACGCCCCCCGTTCTCTCTGTTGCTCATGGGCCAAGCTCTGGATTTGGAGTTTCTGCTTCCTCTCATCTCAGTCTCTTCCCATCCCCAGATAAAGGCACGGGGCTGCACGTGTGCAGGATCTGAACTTGGGGCCCCTGGGTTCCAAAGCCTTGGATCACCTTGTGCTGGGCAGGGGGGAGGGGTGGCTGAGATGCCACCTGAGCCTGGGAACCCCCAGGAGGCCAGAAGGGGTTCACCGTGGAGGGGGGGCGAGGGGTGCAGGCTCTTGCCCCCCGCAGGCAGGAAGGATGTGTGCGGAGGAGCAAGGCCTGCCTCTCTTTCCCCTCTCCCAACCCTGGGTCAGGGTCAGCAGGTGCCAGCCAGGGGGACCCCACCTGCCAGGCCCCTTCCCACAGGGCAGGCTGCTCCCTGCCCGGGAAACACTCCCGCATTCCTGGGCTAGCCTGGCCAGCCCGGTGCCACCTCACTTCCCTGTCCTCAAGTCACCTCCCGGGGCCGGGCCAGGTCACCCCAGGCTTCGACTCTGCCGGGGCTCCAGGGTTCCTCCTACGGGTCAGAGGACACCAGGGTGGCACTTCAGTGGGGAGGCCCCTGTGTCCCTCAGGCTCCATGGGGCCTCCCCAACCCCCGCTGCCTGGCTTCTGCCTCCTGGCTTCCTGGCACAGGGATAATGACATTTTTGGAGGGAGCCCATCTCCCCTAGGGGTGTAATGCCATGATTGCTCCTAATGCGGTGAGTAATCACGGTCATTCCCAAAGTGGGAACAGCAGCGTGCATCTACAAACAGCTGTGAGCAGGAGCTGTGGGCTCCTTCAACGCCATCCTCACCCCCCACCTACTGGAACCTCGGGTCTCTCCCATCCCCACCAGCTGAGCCCGACCAGCTACAGGAGGATGGGGACCTTGGCCCAAACAGAGGGCCAGACACCCCAGGTGGCTCACCCAGCCCCTGACGGGACACCCACCCTGCAGAGCCCGGGACTCCACAGTATGCCTTCCTGGTCAGCCCAGCCCCCACAGCTGTTCTCTCCTCTCTACATTCCCTGGGCTCAGGGCCCCTGGAAGGGGGCTCCGCCTGGACTGAGCTCCTGGGTCCCTAGGTGAATTGAGATCATGATACTCCCTCCACAGTGAGGTGGGCAGAGCTCTGTGTGGCCCAGCAGGAGGATGGAGAGCTCAGGAGTGGGAGGCAGGCTTCCTAGACAGACCGCACAAGCCAGGAGGGCTGCTCGGAGGCAGTGGCATTTCACTTGGGCCTTGATCTGGATTGGGACTCGTAGGATTCACGCGAGTAGAGACTAGGAGGAAAGGGCCTCTAGGCAGAGGGGTGTTGTTAGCAAGCACCCAGAGGTCAGAAGGCTCAGCCTCTATGAGAAGCAGAGAGTTGCATGAAGCTGGGTTGAGGAAGTCTGCAAAGACTCTAGAGGGGGATCCACCGGGCCACAGGAGTGTGTACTTGATTTTGGGTGTGGACCGCGGTCCCAGCTGTGTGTAAGGGAAGGGGGGCTGGCTGTGGGGGGAACCAGAAGGCCCTGGAGAATCTTCACAGGGAGGGAATGAGCCTGAAGGGACGTCAGTGCCCACGAGGACTGCAGTGAACTGAAGCATCAACCAAGAGCAGAACCATCAGGGCTTAGGAAGAGCAGCTGGTCTGGTGTCTTCAATCCAATTAAATTATTTTATTTTTTTTAAGGTTTTACCTATCTGACAGAGGGAGAGAGATCACAAGTAGGCAGAGAGGCAGGGAGAGAGAGAGGAGGAAGCAGGCTCTCCACTGAGCAGAGAGCCCGATGCGGGACTCGATCCCAGGACCCTGAGATCATGACCCGGGTGGAAGGCAGAGGTTTAACCCACTGAGCCACCCAGGCGCCCCAATTAAATTATTTTATCCTAGGTAAGGCGGGCTGGAGGGAACAGCTCTCCCAGGGGACACCTGCATTCTAGAAGGGCACCTGTTAACACAATCAGGCACTGGAATGTCCAAGGCAGACTTCCTGTCCCCATCACTGGCCTGGGCAGCGCACTCGCCTCCACACTTCTGCCTGGCACCCTTGCTTCGAAGAGGGCCAGTCCTGCCTGTGCCTGCTCAGTCCCCTGGGGCCACCTCCTCCCCATCACAGCTCCACCATCTGACCTTACCTTCAGCACTGGGAAGCGCACCTCAGACTGGTGCTCTAGCAGGAAGCATGGGGGGTCTTGTAAAAGCCCCCAACATCATGGAGAGGCATGGCTCCGCCCCCACAGCCCCTCCCCTCCGGGGGCCTGCTGACCTCTCTGGTCAGAAAGAACTTGCCACACCCTCACTGGACAGCTTCTCCCCACCTCAGCTCTGATCAGATTCCCCAAACCCAGTCAGTCAGATACGCTGGAGGTGCTGGGAGATCGGCAGGTGTTTCTAGAGTGTTGTGGACACTGGGCTGGGTGGACGCTTCCTGTGTGCCTCACTGCGTCCAGAGATGTGGGGGGTGACGGGTCCTGGGGAGACGGGCTCTATTCCGACCCCTCTGCCTTCCCCTCCCCTGGGGGGGTGGCCCAGCAGGGGGTCTCAGGCTCCAACTACAGAACACACTGAGATGCCGCACGGGTGTTCGGTACTTAGGGGTCTGGAATCTTGGGGGCACTGACCCATGATGCCACTGGCTGGCTTCTCTCTACTCCCTGGGGACCGCAGAGACTTGAGCAAGACTCCGGAAAGAACCCTAAGGAGGAGGAGGGGCTGCCCTGACCAGCAGTGGTCAGACTAGAGGCAGACCTTGCTTTGGCAATGCAGACTGATCAGCCCCTTTTCTCTCACCTCCAGGGACTCAGGGAGCCGCGGCATCAAGTGGTGAGCATCCGAGGCCCTTGGATGGGGGACAAGGGCAGGGGTCGGCCTGAGAGCAGCAAGACTGGCCAGAGGCTCACACACACCCCTAGAGTGAGGCCCAGAATCCAGGGGTGGGGAACGGGGAACCCCAAAGTAAGGAACGGATGTGGCCCCGCAGAATGAGAGCCAAGACAGGAGAGGAGGAGGAAGGCCTGACACGCGGGGCAGAGGACACAGGAGCCCAGCGAGGCATGACACACAGGGGAGGCAGGCAGGAAGAGTGACACAGAGAGGCTAAGGGCAATCTGAAGATCATTCTGCTGTAACAGTAACAGACCCCGCAGGGTCACCTATGTGTGTGGGACTGTCCCAGTGCCTGCTGTCCCTCCCGGAGCCTGTTTGCTGGGCCCTGGGTCAAGACCTTTCCAAGAATTATCTGAACCCTCTCTATGTCTCAGGACTGGGAAGGTAGGCCTGAGGTCACCGTTTCAGAGGCGAAGGGTGGGGGAGGGGGGTTTTCCCACAGCCGGGAGGGGTCTGCCTGTGACCGGTCACCCACGCCCTTGACCTGCCCAAGGTCTCTGCGCAGGTCAAGGGTCAAGAGGGCCCAGAATTGGGCAGAAAGTGGAAACGGGAGAGTGGGGCTAGGAACCAGAAGGACCCCCAGTGAGTGCCGCCGCGGCCTTGTCCCCTAGTGTGCGGGCACCCGAGAATGCTGAACCGGATGGTGGGCGGCCAGGATGCCTTGGAGGGCGAGTGGCCCTGGCAGGTCAGCATCCAGCGCAACGGAAGCCACTTCTGCGGGGGCAGCCTCATCACAGAGCGCTGGGTCCTCACGGCCGCACACTGCTTCTCCAAGTGAGTCAGCCGGCCCCCAGGCTCCCTCCACACCCAGCAAGGGCTCGGCGGGGCTCTAGCACCGCGGACAGCGCCATGGCCCAGAGGGAGGACACCAGTGAGGCGCTCTGCCAGGCCTGGGGCCTTGTCCCTGCCATGCTGGCAGGCACAGCCCACATCCTGGCTCTCTTCCCTGCCCCCCGCCCACACCTCGAATCCAGGACACTCCCTTTCCGACTGGGACTTGGGTTCCAGAAGAGCCTGCGGGCTGAGGTCCCCCACGCCCCCAGACTTGGAGCCGCCTGGCCCCAGACCCCCGCCTGGTCTCTTGCCTCACTTTGACATCTGAGGTTCAGAAATGTGGGCTCAGAAGGAGCAGGTCCTTTGCTCAAGCAAGGTTTGCCGGCTGACTCCCAGCTGGAGCCTGGGGGTGGCAACTCTGCCAACCCTCCCAGGTAGGGGCGGTCACAGAGCAGGAAACCGAGTCCCAGGGAACGTGCCGGGTGACTTGCCCGAGATCATCGGGCTGGCCAAGGGTGGGCGTTCAAGTCAGGAATGAAAGCTGCTTCAGCTTCTAACCCCACGGTACGCCCCCCTGGGGAGGATGGTTTCCAGGACCTCGGGCAGGCACAGTGGCCTGCTGGGAGGGGGCTGGTCTCAGAGGGACCACGCAGCCCCTCCCTGTTTCAAAGCTCCGTCTGACCCCTCCCAGTCTCTCTTCTGTCTCACAGCAGCCCTCTGCTCTTTCCCACCAGCACCTCCCAGACATCCCTGTACCAAGTCCTGCTTGGGGCACGGCAGCTGGTGAGGCCAGGCCCACACGCCATGTACGCCCGGGTGAAGCGGGTGGAGAGCAACCCCCTGTACCAGGGCATGGCCTCCAGCGCCGACGTGGCCTTGGTGGAGCTGGATACCCCGGTGACCTTCACCAACCATATCCTCCCCGTGTGTGTGCCTGACCCCTCGGTCGTCTTTGAGACGGGCATGAACTGCTGGGTCACCGGCTGGGGCAGCCCCAGTGAGGAAGGTAATGGAGCAGAGCTGGGGGAGGGTGGGAGACAGGCCTGCAGAAGGGCAGCATGTGTGGGGGGAACCACTCTGACCAACACTCTTCTACCAACACCGGTGGAGCTTGAAGGAGCCGTGGGCAAGCGGGGAGAAGGGGGGCAGGGAGAGCCCAGGTCCAAACCCAAGCAAGAAATGAGGAGGGACAGAGCTGTGGTTCTTGAGAATGCAGGCCCGCGGGGTGCTCGGTAAGCCTGTGCGCTGAGCTGCAGGCTGTCCCGTCCCTCCTAGACCGCCTGCCCAACCCGCGGGTCCTGCAGAAGCTCGCAGTGCCCATCATCGACACGCCCAGGTGCAACCTGCTCTACAGCAAAGATGCTGAGTCCGGCTTCCAGCCGAAAGCCATCAAGGATGACATGCTGTGTGCTGGCTTTGCCGAGGGCAAGAAGGACGCCTGCAAGGTAGGGGTGGGGGTGGGCTGTGCCCGAGGCCAAGCCCTGCTCCCTAAGCCCAGGTCAAGGTGGGAGCCAGCCTGGCTGGGCCCAGGAGGCCCCTGTACGCAAGCTGGCCCCAGAGCCTGGCATTCCATCAGCTGGGAAATGCGGACTCCAGGACCCCACCCAGCAACCCAGCACGGTCGTCCGGTTCACTGGTGTGCAGTGGGCCAGAAACCTTTGAAAGCCCCTCAGAGGCAAATCAGGACAGGCGGTCTGGGGGTGCTAGGGAAATGGACACCCCAGAGCAGGAAGGGAAGGGCCAGCCAGCAGGTGGTGGGGTGGGGGGTCCCGGGCAGGGACGCTCCTGGAGGAGCAAGGAGGGGGACAAGGAGAGACAGAGTGTGCACGTGTACCTGGGTGCCACAGAGGCTGGCTCTTGGGCCCGTGGACTCTGACCATGCCTCTGCTTCTCCCACAGGGCGACTCGGGGGGACCCCTGGTGTGCCTGGTGGGCCGGTCGTGGCTGCAGGCAGGGGTGATCAGCTGGGGAGAGGGCTGCGCTCGCCGGAACCGCCCAGGTGTCTACATCCGCGTCACTTCCCACCATGCCTGGATTCATCACATCATCCCAGAACTACAATTCCAGCAGGCCGGGACAGGTGGCCCGACGCGGGGGCCCCGGGGCCAGCAGCCCTCCGTTCAGAACTCTGTGCCTGGACTGGCAGCCCACGCGGTCCTCTGGGCCCTTGCAGCCCTGCTTACCCTCCTCTGAGCCCCGGGACCCATGATGTACATTTGTAAATAGCGCTCTCATTCTCTCCAGTCGAACGCCCAGTTTTTATTTATGTTCACCCTCCAAGAAAAGCCCGACCTCAGTGCTGGCTCCCTGAGGTGCCTCAGGGGGAGGTGGGTGGCAGCACACCAGATCGGGGGTGGGGGGCTGCTGCAGCGCTGGGCTGGGGGCAGAAGCTCCCCAGTGGGGAGGGAGCTACAGCAGGTGCACTGGACACCTGTCCCCCGACCCCCGCACAGGGGCGTCCCAGCTCCCAGTCCTGCCCCAGCGTCTGCCAGTATTGTCCTCACTGTATACATTGAAGGGCACTCCTGGGGGCAGCAACAGATACCAGCAGAAAAAATGGGGGCCCCATGGAGGGTCCTAGAGGAGGAAGGCTTTGCTCTCTCATGGCCCCATGGCCTGTGCCTGAATCACCCCAAGATTCCTCTAAATAACACCAACAGGGTGACTCGCCCAAGACTGTGCTTTCCTACTGCAATGTCGGGGGTGAGGCGAGGGCTGTTCCTGGTGCCCCGGGCCCCCCCAAGGACTCCTTGTTCCCTGGGTACCTCTTGGCCCCTGGCTCCTTTTCCTCCACACCCTCCCTCAGCATCGACTTCCCAGGATGAGTCCCAAACTGCAGGAAGTGGGAGGGGATGGAAATGGGGCCCAGGTCTGCTAGGAGACATCGGAAAACTTGTGACCGTCTCTTAGCCCTGAGACAAGCATCCCCACCTGCCTTTCAGAGGTGGCTGGGTGGTGGTTAACTCACCGAGGTCAAGGAAGGGAGAGGTAGAGACACAGATCTTGCTCCTGGGCTCCCATGCCCACGCATCTCCCTCCTAGGTTCCGACCCCCCCCTTGCAACAGCCTGGGGACAGCTCTGTTGGGCCACCAGCCCTGACACCCTGGGAGGCCAGACCTCCCTAACCTCAGGGATGCAGGGACCAGCACGAGCCCCAAGTCTACACACTGCTTGGGCATGCCACTCACAGCCTTAGAGGTGAGCAAGACGGGTCCCCCCTGCCCAGGCCATGCCCCACTTCCTTCTTCCATCCCCAGGGTTTAGGCCAGACCAGCCAGAGTCTTCAGTGGTTTGTGCAAGGATCCCCAAGAACTCAGAAATGAAGTAGAATCCATCACCAGCCCCCCAAGCTCTGCACCCCTGCTTCCCAGCCATCCTCTTGTGGCCTATCACCACCAGGAATCCAGCAAGGAGCTCTGGAGCTCAGGTCCCCAGAGTGCTCCAGCCCTGCTCAGGCCCACCTGGTGTGGCTGCCCCAGGAGACAGCCTCAGGCTCGCCGCCTGGCCCAGGAGCACCCATGGCAGGCCCCTCTTGCAGCCAGTTGGCCAGCTCCCTGTGCAGACCGACCCCTGAAAGGCATCTGGGTTGCTCTGTGAGCTCAGCAACCATCCATGGGACAGACTTCTAGGAAGGCAGGGCCTTGCTTCCCACACACACGCATGTGTGCAGACATGTGTGCCCACGCCCGCACACACACCTCCGTATGACACACGCACCTGTGCACACACTCGCCGGCGTACACAAAGGCACAGCTTGCCCAGGCCTGGTGCTGGGAAGAAAGCAGACCTGGATATTTCTGGAATGGATCCATAGCCACGCAGTAAGCACCTGCTGTGAACCGGCCCCGGGGACAGAGTGCGAACAAATACGAATTCCCTTCTGTGCCCCAGTTTGTCTGGGAGTGTCTCCATCACCAGGCAGGAAGGACCGGGAGGGGAGGCACTGGGGAGAGGCCCACAGGGCCCCATCTCCCTGCTGGCTGCTTCGTGGTCCTCTAGGGAACAGGTGGCTTCAGGAGCTCCTTCTCCAGACCAGATGGGCTCCAAGTCCCTCGGGTCGGGGGAGGGGGGCACTGCGCAGCAGGTGCACTGACGGGGTCCAGTTCGGGGTGGGGGGAGAGGGTCTAGGCTGCGAGTGTCTTGAGGGCAGCTGTAGGGACGAATTCTGGGTCATCCTGGCTGGGAACAGGGGCTGGCCTGGGTCCTGCAGCCTCGGAGACGGGCCTGGGTGAATTCACCACCCCACTGTGGGGGTAGAAAAAAAGACTTAGGCCCTGGGCTGGGATGGGGGGCTGCCTCGAGGTTAACTGGCCTCTGGAGGGAGGCCCCTCTGCTGTCTCTGTGTTGAGAGCCCAGGATGAAACTGACTATGGGAGATGGGGCAAAGACCAGGCTCCCCTTGGAGGCCATGCCACCCTACCTCTGCCTCCTCTTGTGGGCTGTTCCAGCTTTCTACTGCCCTGGGACACTCCCACCACCCCCATCCTCCCGTCTCTGCCATAGGGCAAGGGTCTGGTCAGGATCCTTTGGGACACGGCCCCCATCCCCTGGGCTCCCCAAACATGGGGTGCACCCAGACTGGGGGCAGACATTCAAGAGTGGAAGAGAAAACAGTCTCGCACAGGCTAGGAGTCTGAAGGGAGAGATTTCCTTCAGGCAGACGAGTGTTGGGACGGGAGCTGAGAAACTGACCAGCCATCACTGTCCCTTCTCCCACCCTGGGCACGGCGGCAGCTCATACAGAACTTTCCATGTTGCTGCCAAGCCTTGAAGCCATCTGCCAGGGCGTGGAGGGGGGCATCAGAGAACGGATGGACATGGACCAGAAGGCCGTCCACTGGCCTAGGCCAGGGCCCACAGCGAAAAGCCCACCTTGGGGCAACCACAGGAGGAGGAGAGGGCTGACTTCTCTGTGGGCTGCGGTCAAACACAGACATCCATGACGATCGGCCCGTGGGAGCCTCAGGAAGGAAAACCGCCAGGCCAGCTTCCCAGACCCCTTCTGGCCTCAAGGGCCAGGGATCAGCCATTGCTCTGAGGTCACAGGACGGGTCCTGGAGTATCTGTGCAGGCGTGGGAGGAGCCTGATGCAGCCACACCAAGGTCAGGAGCTCCGAAGGCAGGGCAGGTGGCGTGCGCAGGAGAGGAAGGAAAAGGGGTGTGTGTGCAAGTCAAAGTCACAGACCAACTCCCTCCCAATCCAAGGGCCACCGCCCGCACAAACTCTGAGGCACACGCAAAGGGGACTCAGTGCCCGGCTGGCCTAAGGGCACAGGCTTGCAGGGACGGACAGACAGCTGCAGCCTGGGGCCCACTGAGCAAGCCACTGCCTCCCACTCTGGGGAAGATGGTAGAAGGCCAGAAAGACCTGCTGGGTGGACACAACCGAGCACAGGGGGGAGAAGCCAGGCCAGGGGACCAGAAGGTTCCAGACACGGGCTCAGTGGGTGGCCCAGCAGCTGCACACTCCACGCACCCGCCCACCTCTTCTGTCCTGCCCGCTGGAGCTACAGAGCTGGCTGCCCAGAGAGCTGTGCCCCTGCCCTCCCCACACCTCCCCCCAGCAGGCCGGCTAGAGCACAAAGTTCAAGAGGCAGGGCTTCCTCCCTACCCGGCGCACCCAGAGTAAGGGCCCTCACGTTGGGACCTGGGCTGGGCAGCTGGCTCCCCTCCAGTCCTCTCCTTGGACAGGAGACACATTCAGATTTGCTGTTGGCATCAGAGCTGGGAGATGCCCGGTTAGCCTGTGCAGAAAGCAAACTCTCTGAAGCAGGATTTGGAGTCCTTCCCTGTGCGTCCCTCACTGTGTGCTGAGCGCCAACCCCCCACCCCAGGCAAGCAGGTCCCGCTCCCCAGCCTGGGCCTGCAGGACAAACCACCAGGACCCCGGGAGCTCTGGCGAGGCCAGCAGCACACCTGCAAGCAGGATGGACGCTCAGATAAGGCTGGGGGTCTGTGCAACCTCAGGGGGCGCGAAGCTCTCCAGGGAACACTGGAACAGGAATTTCCCCCAAGCAGAGGGGGCACGGCTCAGAGCTTCCCAACAACAGCCAGCAGGGGGAGCCCGAGCAGCTGTGGGGTGGGGGGAGGCGCCCCAGAAACCGCGCAGGTGGCAAGTGCGCTTCTGGGCGGGGTGAGCAGAGTGGCATCACTCGAAGACGATCTTTGGATCTTTGTCCCCTGGGGAGGCAGCAGGATGCCAGCAGGGGGTAGGCCGGCGAAGGGGGGAGACTGGCCCCGGCGAGCCTTTCAGCGCTTGCACAGCAGCCCCTTCTCTGTGCATTTTGAGACACTAACAGTTGTTGTCATTCATAAATACACAATTTTATTTGCTATTTTCAGGGGAAACTTAGGCATTAAACTGTAAGCTGATAAAATATGGATACCTAAAAAAGTATAAAAGTATAAATATCCCCTTAGAATAAATTTTAGTGAATTAAAGTCTTAATATCTTTAAATTAAAAAACCACAAGCCTATCTATTATGTCAAGGTCATGAATCAAATGACGCTACGTGGCCAGCAGCGCCCACAGGTACACCCCAAGGCCGACAAGGGGCTACCCCGCCCCAGGCTCCCAGGGGGATGGGTCACTGGGCCTCACAGCGCCCTCTAGAAAGGCTGCGATGGATCTGAAGCCAAACATTTAACAAGGTACAAGAGACCTTACAGAGAGGAGGAGGTAAGTCCTGGAAGCCGGAGAACCGGGTTCATCAGGTTGTTGGCAAAGAGGAGGGCACAGGTAAGAAGTCTCCGGAAGCACTGGAGACTGAGCACACCTGAGCCAGCCCCCCACCCCCCCGACAGTCCCCCGATAGCAGGGAAGGCCTGTCCTCAAAGCAAGCAGGTGGCGCGGTTTACAGGGGTTCTGGTCCCTCTGGTGTCATGTCCCGCGGGCAGAGCCTGTACAGGGCGCATCTCAAACACTCCAGACCCCAGAGAGAACTGCATAGTTAGACAAAGAAAACGAGCGAGCCGGCAAGAGGGAGAGACTGGTGATGCACTGTAAACATTCGGTTTCAGCGTGACCTGGAGTCTCAGCTCCGGAAGCCAGGTGGACAGGCCCCCCACCCCGACCTCCATCCCAGGCGAGACAAAGGCACTGATGAGCAGCAGCTCCCCACAGGCCCGCGGCCGGGCCGCACCAAACTGCTACCCCCTTCCAATGACTTAACACATCCACCCAAACGCAGTCGCACTTGTAGGCGTTTCTAAGGACTAAACACTCTGGGTAGTCCGTCCACACTGGGGAAGAAGGGATGCAAAGTTCTCTTGCCTGGAAAACACAAGTGGAGAAGCCTCGACTGTTCCAGGTGAGGTCAGGCCGGGGGAGCCGGGCTCTGAAGGAGGCCGGGCCTCGGGGGCGAGGCCGGGAAGTAGTGAACACGCAGAGGCCGTCTCTCTCAGGAGCCACACACCACGGCTGCGGGAAATGGCCAACCATTCCTGCCAGGGAGGTTGCGAGGACTCCGTGACCCAAGGGCCAGGGCCTGGTGTGTGAGTGGGTGACCAGCGGGCACCTGGAGCCTGGGGCCACGGCGCTGCAGCCACGTCCTACCAGCAAGGCCCAGGCTCTGTCAGACTGTTTATGTTAGCACCAAGAGCGCTGTCCTTTAAATGACCTTCGGTGATTACAGGGGTTGGCTGGGAGCATCCTGCCTCAGGCCCATGCGGCACGGGGAACGCGGCACGGGGGCCCTTGTAGGGACACCCACCTGGCTAGCAGGCTGCTCCAAGTGGGGACGCCCGGCCTCAGCGGGTCCCGTCTCCCACCGCCCACCTCAGAGGCAAAAAAGGATCCACACCCAGATCTCTATAGAGAAATTGTCAAACACAGGTTTCTTCTCACGGTCAAGCTTCCTCCACATGGCAGATCGTTGCAACTTGGGACAAGATAAGATGCTTCTTCCGTCATCAACACTGTGCTTTTCACATCCTTGAACCCCGTTCTTGCAAAATCTGAAAACGCCAAACACAGACAGTGAGGTCCTGGGTGCTGGATGGGGCTGCAGCCGGCCGCCAGCTGGGAGCCACAGGGCCCTGAAGCAAAGCACTGCTCTGGGAGCAGGGCCCAAGACCCCAAGTCCGCCTGCAGGGAGCTCAGGGGCCAAGAAAAGGCTGAGAGACCCTCGGCTGGGCGGCCCCTCCAGATCCCCACCCCAACCCATTGTAGACACACACGATCCTGCCTCCCACCTTAGCAGCCGTCCTGTCCCCCACCGGGCGCCTCTGGGCCGCCCTGGGGAGGCCTGAGACGTATTGGGGAGGGGCACCTGGGGCTTGGCTCCTTATCAAGTGCCCAGAGGTCCCCGGCAGCACCTCCCTGATGGCTGCCGCTGCTCTCCTGCAGGTACCAGAGCCTCGGCTGCAGACACAGCTGCACCACCAGGGGCCTCAGGGTGTGTATCAGCGGAGAGCCCTGTCCTAGTCACATGACCCCTAAGCCTGGACCCCCAAGACTGCCCCATCACCTCCACACCCACCAGTTCAGCCCAAACGCTGCCACTGCCTGGTAGGCCTCCCTGCCTCAAGGCCGCCAGCCCCTCCTCACTGCACTCCTGCAGAGTCCCTTGCCTCTTGGCCACCATGCCTGTCCCTGTTCCTCTCACTCCTTAGCAGCAGAGAAGGCCCCCAGCCTCCCTCAGCCCTGAGCACGGGTGGACACCTGCAGAGGTGAGATCCATGCAGACCAGGCAGAGGGGAGAGGACCACCCTATGTCCCCGGGGTCGGGGGTCGGGGTGCTTCAGAGCTGGCACATCTCTGTTTCGATGAACACACGCAGTACAGAACCATGAGACATGCCCAAGTCCCAGCCTGGCCCAATGCAGCCAAAGCTAGTGCTGTATGGTGGCCCGTGCCATCAGCCATGGACAGCTAGCCTCCTGGGGGCATCTTCTGCTTGGATTCCAGAGCTGAGCCACAGACAGCTCTGGGGACACTCTGTTTCTGAGCCCCAGACTTGGGCACAATGTGGGACTAGGCCCCGGGAGGGGCCAGCCTGCTCACACCAGGTCCAGGCCCACATGGACCCTCTGGCCAGAAAGCAGCTCCTGGCCACCTGCTCCCAGGCTGGGCGGTAGGGGGGATGCCCAGAGCAGCAAGGCCACAGGAGCGGGGCACCAGTCACTCACAGTCACTGAGGGCTCGTTCTGAACCACTCAAGAAGGCCCAAGCTATTGAGGGCCACTCAGCCTCTGCCCTGGTGCCTTACATACCGCTGTCGGCCCCTGGGCCCATGCCTGCCACATCACCTGGCATTGCTGCATGCTCTCCTGCCCTCTGCGCCTACCTCCTGGGACCCCACTCTGCTCCCTGTAGGATGCACCTTCCGCTGTGATGGGGGAGCAGCGCCCTGGACTGAACGTCCCTCCTCAGACTGTACCATGACAGGGCCTTATGTCTAGTAGGATTTGCCAGCTGGCTGGGAAAGCCCAGGAGGCCCTTGTCAGAGGGATGCGGGGAGGGGACCTGGGACTGTCACACACAGGTCCCTGCTATTCCCACAGTGCTGGGCTCAGCCCCACCATCCTCACTGTTTGCAGGGGAAGCTGGGATCTGTGGGTGCCCATGAAGCAGAGTTGTCCCTCACTCCATGGGGGCCCAGCAGAGAACACGGAGTGTCTAAGTCCGCAGTAGAAGATGAAGACCGTGCCCCTGGAACGTGGCCTGGAGCAAGGTGGCCACCTTGCAGAGGGGCTGCCCATCTGGAGTCAGCCCCAACAACTATCTCCTGATGAGGACTGAAAAGCAGTCCTAGACCTGAAACAGTCACAGCCCTTCTGTCCGGGACAGGATCTTACCTGGGCCACCGCTCACAGGGACCCACAGCATCCCCCAGGCGGCAACCCCTCGGACAGGCCTGGGCAGGGGGACACTGCCTCGCCATGCAGAATCAGGGCCACTGTGGGACCAGCCCCACCCGCCCTGCCCAGCCAGGCTCCTGTCACAGGCCTTGAGGCGTGCTCAGCAGCCAGTCGGGCCAGGTCAGCGTGGCCACTCCGAACGGAGGTGGGCCACAGACACGGACCATGCGTCTGCTTCCAGGGACTGAGTGAGGACAGTCTGACACCTCCGTGATCTGAGGTTCCGCACATACTGAATCGACAGCATTAGCTTAAGTCCACGTTGCTCTTGACTTTCTTAAGATGACTACCAGGGAGTCTGAAGAGACAGGTGGGCTTGGGCTGCATGTCTCCTGGACCACGCTCGTCCAGACCAGGCTCTGCAAACTGTCTCAGGGAGCCGGGTGACAAGAACATGAGGGCTGGTGGATCAAGAGGCAAGACTGAACACGTTGTATGTGTATGTAACCACCAAAAAGTGACTAAACACGTGAATGCCACTCTCCGTCTGCAGCCCTGGTCCAGACCTCTCAGGGCTGGCCGGTTAACCTTCCGGGGGCTGGCTGGCCACACGCCTCTCCCAAGTGGTCCTAGGGCGCAAGCTGAGGGCCCCCAATCTGCACGGCTTGGCCTACAACCAGGGGGTGGGGGGGCCTGGAGGGAGCAGGCGGACCCCGTGGACAGCGTGTGGCTCGCCCAGCTGCAACCTGCCCTCTCTGGGCCTCGACTCCCTGTGTACAAGATGAGGGCACAGGGCAGGCGGCCCCTGCTCGCGGTGAGCAGTTGGGCTCTGGACCCGTGTGGCGGGGAGCAGCAGGGGTGTGAGGAGCGGCTGGGGCAAGGGAGTGTTTGCGGAGCCCCCCCACCTCACAGGGCAGACAGACAGAAGGTCCTCGCAGACGCCCATCTATCAGCATCCCTCTCCTGAGGCTCGGGGCAGAGGCGCAGCCCTGGCTCTGGGGCTCTGAGCCCACGGCAGAGCAACAGGAGGGCCAGGCCATGTCCCTGCCCACAGACATCCACGGCGTTGAGGATGTTGAGGATGTTGAGGATGTTGAGAACGCACAGGGTTCTCAGGCCCCCCAGCCAAGGTCCCGATGCCACCCGCGCAGAGACCCTAGAGGAAACAGGCTGGCAGCCCCCACCCCAGACAGGCTGGCTCCACTGCACGTCTACAGTCGGCATCTAGCGTGGAAGGTTCTTTGTCCACTACAGGAACCAGAAAGCGCAGCGGAGGAAAGGCTGGGGTCAAGGAGACTGAATTGAGTGGTCACTGAAGGGTGACAGAGCTCACCATGACATTTACACTTAATCTGAGTCATCCCCATCATGACCTGCATCCTCGTCGTCACTCTGGCCCGGCACGCAGCATGCAGCAAGGGAGAAGAAGAGAGGGCACGGTGAGTGCGGGCTGGGACGGCACAGCAGCCAGGACCCCCTGCCCTGTGCTGGGTGGTGAAGCAGAGATGGGCCAGTCTTGTGTGGGGGTCCTGGGCCCCGAGCCCACATGCCCAGACGTGCCATGAAGGGAAACCCTGGCCAGAGGTGTCTCCTGCGTCCTGCTGCCTCCAGGCCTGGCACTCCCAAGGTTCCAGACCTTCCTGCCCTCTTTCTAGTGAAGAACTGAACCTTGCCCAAATTGTGGTGAGGCCTCTACTACGGGCCCTGGAATGGCTGTCACCTCCAGGCCACACAGACGGTCTAAGAACATGATGGGTTGGGCTCAGCAGGCCAGGGGGCTGGAAACGGTGCTCAGGCAAGTGGATGCTCAGTCATCGATCAGTTCTATCGATCCTGTCTGTGTCACCGAACAGTAAAATCCCTGCACAGGGAGGCAGGGACACCCCCGCGGGCAATGTCCTGTGTGCTACCACCTGTCCCGACTCGGCAGAGGAGCCCTGTGCTGACACAGGGCTCGTGGCTCCAGGCCCTCCCTCTCTGTCCCAGGGTCCCCTCAGTGAGTCCTGCAAGCCCCCCCCCAGCTCAGCCCGGATCGGCAGACCAGTTTGGGAGGGCCCCTGATCTGGCGGAGGTGGGCCACCCTCGTGTGCACCACTGCCCTCACTACGCTGCCCAACTGATCCCACCCTGCGCTGGGAGGCTGGCCCCTGGCGCCCTCCGAAGGCGTGGCACTATACAACCAGGCTGTGTCTGGTGTCCCCAGGTCACCGGCCCCCGTCTGGCACAGTGTTCTGGAGGTTCCAACCATGTTCTGCCTCCTGGGGAGCTCCTGCCACTGTCCCGGTTTAGGAGCCACGGTGACAGCCATGCTTCAGACCCAGGTATTTTTGGAGAGAAAAGCAGGGCACGTTTTCAAAAGCAAAGCATTTGGGGTCACACCTGGAGCTCCCTCACAGCAGAGACGCAGCCGCAGAGCTACCGGACGGACAGGAGCACAGGCGGCCGTCCCGCGCAAGCTCAGCGACAAAGACTTCAAGTTCAGAAATCAGAGCTTCCGCAGATGAACATCCCACACAAGAATTCTGCAACTGCTCGGAAAGATGTGGCTCCTCACGACGCTGGGAGCTCCCAGGGCGGGGGTCACTTTCCACCCCAGACTCAACGGGAAGCACGTCCCTGGGCTGAGCACGGCCTCCCCAGTCCTGTCCCGGGTGGCGGGGGAGTGGCCTGGACACACCGGGTGCCAGAGAGTTGCCCCACTGTGAAGACACGGGACTGCTTCATGAGCCCCGTGAGGATGGCTACCATGGGAAGGCCAACATGCATGGGAACTCTGCTGTTTGTTCCTAAGGTCACACCTGCAAGGAAGGCCCTGAAAGGGTCACAAGGCAGTTCTGGGCCAGTAGCACCAACCAGGGGCCACCTGGGACGGAGGGAGGGAGCTGAGAGTCAGGAGGTGTCAGGAGCCCCCAATTTAATGTCATCGGTTATAATCCTTTGGGCTGGCTCCCCTCAGAGCTGGCTTCAAGGCTGACAGGCCACCACCAGCCTCCAAGGCCCAGGAGTCCCGCCAGGTGGAGCCAGCCCAGGGCAGAAGCATCTGGAGTCCGTAACTCCAGGGGTGACACCTGCTGCTGCTCCATGCCATGAGGTTAACTGGAAACCCGGCGTGGCTGCCCTGCGTGAACCATGGGTGCCCCTGCCCTCCTTGCGAGACGGAAGCGCCTGTGCCCACCAGGAAGCCAGTTCACACAGGGACAGCCCGGGCCGAGCCACCACTCTGAAGAGCCTGGAAATCAGAGCCTCTGCATGATCTGCTGCTCCTTGTCCAAATCAAACACGACCCCCAAGATGTGGTTGGATGTGGCTAAGACAGGTACCACTTGGGAGACCCCACTCTCCAGCCCAGATGTCCCAAGCCCCAGGAAATCCATCCAAGCTGGCATCAAAACACAAACTTCCAGAAGCAACTCTGCCTGTCCAAAGAGGTGTGGGCAGAGGGCATGGGCTGCAGAAGCCACAAGGGCTCGCCTCAAGGGGAGCCCCTGTTCCAAGATCCCTCACTCCACCACCTATGGTGCTCTACCACTGCGGCCCGCGGGACCCTCGTGGCCTTCCCTGTGGGGCTCTGTGGATGCATCAGGCAAGAACTCTGTGACCAGGAAGGAGAGCACAAGGCGGACAAGACCTCCGCAGACAGGAGCCAGAGGGTCAGCGCCTGGGCCCAGATGGCCAGCGCCTGCCTGCCCGCAGTCACCCACCTTGGCTTTCTCACTGGGCTCGCTGGTCGTGCCGTAAGGGGAACTGTGCAGCTCCTTGGAGACCACGCACAGGAACTCAGCCTGGTCTTCGCTCCCGTAGTTGTAGGAAGAGCCGATGCTGACCAGCTAGGAGGAGAGAAGGGCAGCACCATGGTGGCCAGTGCAGCACATGCCCGGCCCTCCCACTGGCAGGGATGTGCCAGCCCAGGAACCCACGCTGGGGACAGCCAGCGCAGCCTGTGGCCAAGAAGTTTCTAATTTCTAATGAAACCCCCAAACAGCTGTACACAGCACAGACATGCACACACGCCACCCCATGAGAACACCACGCACGGGACACGCCATCGTGGCTGGGCCATTCAGCTCTCCGAGTTTCTGGTGGGGCCCATGGGAGAGGAGGGCCCTGGCGCTGGGAAGCGGGGTGGGGACAGGGGCGACTGGCTGAGAGCAGGTGGTGAAGTTGAGGCCTTTTGGCACAGGGACGATCCCTATGCATAGGCTGAAAACGAGCTCCCAGGGGAAGCCAGAGCTGACCTCCCAGCAGGGCTAGTAACTGGAAAGGGCACACGCCCTGGGGTGGGAAGGAAGGGGGTGCAGGCGCCAGGCCCAAGGAGCCTGAATCTCAGAGGTGGACACGGGCAGGCCCTCAGGCTGGGCTGGTGTGGGCGTGCGACATGGACACACACAGCCGACCAGCCTGCTCCAGCCCGCCCCAGAGCCAGCACAGACTCATGTGCTTCTGGAAGCAAAATGAGCCCAGAGGCAGCCTCACACCACGGAGAGGCTTTCCAGGGCAGGATCGAGCTGACGAGCGCCTTGAAGGGCCCAAGCTCTTTGGCTGCACGCGCTGGAGAAGGCCAGGGGCGGGGGAACCACGAGGAGCAGCACGGGAAGGATGAGGACAGCGCAGGGGCTGTGGGCAAGGCCAAGCAAGCAGAGTGCTGGCCACGCAGCCTAACTGGCCAGAGACGGGAGAGCATGGCGGGCTGGCCGCTGGAGGGTGTGCCCCGGAGAGGTGTCTCCCCGCCTCCCTGGACAGATGTGCCCTGCCCCCTGCGGACCCCGGGGTGGCTGAAGCAACCTTGGAACTTTGTTCCCGCCTGTGCTCACCACGGGCTGACCCCGGGCTTGATGCCAACACTTCTCAGGGCTCTTACCCCACTTTCCTACTGCAGGCCCAGCTCTTGCTTCTGGGAAGCAGAGCACTTCTCGTCAAATGGGACTGGTTCTGAAGTTTCGCGGGCAAGAACTGGGAGGAGGCCATCCTCCAGCGACAATGACTTAGGGACAAGAGAGGAACCTGGCGTGTGTGATGGATCTGGGACCTGTCCAGGGGAGCTAAGGACAAAGCCCTCGAGCTGAGCACAGAGAGAGAGGGAGAGGTCCACGCAGGAGGCAGGAGATTCTCTTTCTGAGAGAGAGAGCTACAGAGGGGCTTTGCTCCCAGTGATGGTGGCCGGGTCAATGCCCTGACCAGGGCCTGCAGCCCCCGTTTGCCCTCTCCGGGCCGCACAGCGAGGGAGGATGCCAGGGGCACGGGACGGGACCTCTGTCTCTGCACGGTCTCCGGCACAAGGGTAACAAGGTCAGACACTACCTGGATCCCCAGCATGCGGGCGACACCGTGAGAGGACACGGAGAACAGCCTTGGTGGCCACAGGGCCCAGCCACTTACCCTGCTACCCTGCCAGGCCCCCCGGATGGGAGGGAGAATGCAAACACTGCAGCTGTCTTCGTGACATTTTAAGGGGACTCCAAGCATGCTCTACCACATGACCCACCATTTCAAAGGACTCAAAGAAAAAGTGTGGCCTGATCAGAGAGGCTGGGATGAGCCTGTCATTTCCCACCCTCTCTCCCATGGGACCACTTGCTGCAGCTGGAACCTACGCTGGACAGAAGCAGAAAGCTCTGAGGCCTGAGGGGCCTGGCGAGCCGGGCAGCTGAGACCTGGGGCTTGGGGGGCCGGGCAGGGTCACAGGTCCAAGCCTTAGTCCCAACCTGCCTGAGGGACAGGAACAGTGAGCACTTTGTGGAAAAGGTGCTCCCAAATGAGTGAGCATCCCGGACATGCTCCCAGGCCACACCCCGTGCACCACAGCTGCACAGGCTGGGAGCCCAGGCTCCACGGAGGGAAGGAGCACTCCCACACCCCCGCGTCAGGCCGGCTGAGTGGAGGGCACAGCTGCACCAGAGCCGAGGGCAGGAGAGGGACTGGGGGGCCACAAAGCAGCCCCGGCGGGAAGGGCATCTGTGCCAACCGCAGCACAAAGGAGCCCAAGCTGCCATCTGCTCAGCCAGCATGGCAGGGGCTGTGAGGGGACGGGAAGGTGGGGTCGGGCCAGGATGTACTCAGGCTGTCCATCTCACACACACGGGGAGGCCAGATGGGAGCAAAGAGAACATCCCTGCAAAGCACAGGCTCAAGGAAGAAGGATAACTAGAAAACAAGGGTGTGGGGAAGCACGAATGGGGACTCCCGCAGGGGCCCCTAGGAACCACTCCACCCGCCCCACCCGAGCCCGTGACCAATCCAGTCAGGACAGTGACAGGCCGCCATCTGCGAGGTGCTGGAGGACAGCGACAGGCTGCCGCAGGCCCCCGACACCTCATTACTGGGCCCTGGGCTTCACCTGCTCGAACTTCCAGCCATCGGACATGGTGGACACCATCTGCGTGAGCTCCTCCTCCTGGCACTGCAGCACTCGGTACACGTGCTTCACCGGCACCTGGGAGAGCGAAAGCCGTGGCTGAGACGGGCTGTGCGCGCCCCGCCCGGCAGCCCCGGCCCCGGCCCACACCGGGGGTGGCCCGGCGGGGGACCCAGGGCAGGCTCGCGCCCCTCGGGCTCAGGTCGCGGTGCGCAGAGCGAGTCCAAACACATCGGGCAGAGCAAAGCAGGCTGAACAGCTGCTGTTCTCCTCCTCGGCCGCCGCCAAACGTCCTTCTATTTCTAAATCACGAAGTTCAGTGAGTCACGGCCCTGAAATCCCAACGGCACCCCGAGCTGGATGCGCGCACGCAAGGACGGGGCTACGAGCGGGGGCGGCCGCGAGGGCCGGCGAGGAGGCCTGCGGAGCCGCACGCGGGCTCAGACCGGGCCCTCCCTCAGGCGAGGCAGCTTCCCACGAGCCGCTGTGTCCCCCAGTGCGGCGGTCACCCCCCCCCACCCTCCCGAGCTGCGCGCAGGCACACTGCCCGGCGCTGACAGCACCCCGGGGACGTGCCCACCGGCAGCCTGCCCTTGCGGAGCTGCTCCTGCCCTGGGAGGTGGCAGCTGTGATGGAGGGCACACGTGTCGGGACGTCAAGGCAGCGGCTCACGCCACAGTGGTCACAGCGAGAGGGTGCTGGCTGTCGCACAGCTCCAGTGCACTCATTCATGACAAGAACGACACTGGTGCCCCCACCCAAGGCCCTGAGGAAGGGCTCTCCTACCCCCACCGTGAAGAGGGGGACGCTGAGGCACACAGGCCTCAGTGGTGCAGGCGAGGATCATCCTATTTATTAAGCGGGCGGCTGGACAGAGGGGAAAGCGGCAGCAAATGGCCACAGATGAGCAGGGAACCCCTCCGTGGGCCCCTCCCCACTGTCCTGGCCCCTGAGGGGCTCCCGCAGGAGGGAGGGCTGGGGGCACCATGGCCTGGGACTGGCCACTCTGAGCGGCCAGGCTGTCAGTGAGCCTCTCTCAAAGGCTGACAGCTCTAGTCTGGGGCCCACCGGACACCCGGCAGGAGAGCTCGCGATGGGACGGGGTGGCCAAAGGGCTTTAGGTGGGTGCAGACTGCAGATAACCAAGGCAGCCCTGAGGGCATGTCCACCGTGTGGCATCCCCCCTGGAGGAGCTGCTCAGCGGGAGATGGCTTGGGGCTCGGCCAGCCACTGTGGCGCTAGCGTGTTAGCAAAGACGACAGCCTGGCTCCAGCTCGGCTGACTGGCCAAGTGCACATGGGCTCCCCGAGGGGATCTGCCCCAACAGGCGGGCACACAGATTGCACCTTCCTCTCCCAGGAAAAGCCAAGACTTCGTGGAACCTCCACTGACCTGCAGGACCCCCACCTCCACTGTCTACCCCTCAGCTCGCGGCCAGCCGTAGGCCCTTTGCACTGGCCGCACCCTGCTCCAGTATGCTTCCTGATATGTCCGCACCTGCTGCGCACTGGCAGCCTCCCTGGAATTGCCCCCATGGCACTGTCTTGTCCCCCTGGAGTGGGGCTCCCACAGGGCTGGCTGGGCAGGAACGTGTGAACGTGCCCAGCGTGCAGGCTACAGTGCCAGCTGGCAGTGCCACAGGAGACGGCTAGCGAGCAGGCCGCTAGGCATTAGGACGATTCCTACTGCGACAGGGCCAGCACTGGGGCTTCCTGCAGAGGCCGCCCCTGGTCAGCGCGAAGGGAGGGAGGGAACTGTGCCTCCATGGCAGGCCTCAGAAGCCACAACCACGTCTCTTACCTGTGAGGTTTTGCTGTCTCGTTCTCTAATTTTGTCCTTTACAAGTTTTATCAGTGAGGTGATGTTGTAAAACTCCGCTTCCTCCAGTACTCCTAGAATAGAAAAAAGTAATTTCCACCAAACCCAAGAATAAACGCCCTGCCCGTCCCTGGGGGTCCGGCCCCCAGCAGCTCCTCAGCTTCTCCCATCCGACGCTGTGCAGACACTGTCAGCTCTCAGTGAGGCACCCTGGGATCAAGGGCAGAGGGCCCATTTCCTGAACACACTCCTGGCACGTGCCACTCCAGGTGGCCTATTGGGCACACTGTCGCACATGCATCTCTTCCGAGCTCCGCCTTGGGCACCCCTGGATGGAACTCAGAGACTTTCCCTCCATTGCCTGCGGGTCATCTACTGCCCTCACGTGAGGCCCAGGCGTGGCAAATGGCTTCACGCAGGTCTGTCACTTGGTGCTCAGGTTCCCGCTCAACTGGAAGTCAGGCTGGTTGAGAGGGCTGCTCCTGGCTCCAGAACTCATGCCAGTTTAGGGCTGCTTGTGCTGCACCCTTTGAGGGGCTCTCTGGGCCCCGGACCCCTCCTGCGCATTTTGGAAGGGCCATGCTGGCTGCCCTGTCTAGGCCTTGCTCTGCACGGTGTCCCCACAGTGGCAGCACCGGCAGCTCGGGCTGTGGACTCCACTCGGGCGCGTTCTACCCAGGTCCCCAGGCAGCAGAGTCAGAGGAGGAGCTTGGCAGTGGGCAGCCGCACTTCCACTGTCCTTCTCAGGATGGCGTGTGGCCGTGTTAAGTCAGGAATGCAGGCCTGGCACCAGCCTGCTGCTGTCCCCCACACCTGTGGGTGGGGACTGAGAGGCCTTGTGAGTGAGCGCCGGGGTGCTCCATGCGCTGCACACCCAGGGGCAGGCAGGTGATGGCGGCCGCATGGGCCCTTCTGAACGCGTGCTGTTCAAAGCTGGCCAGGAGGCAGGGGACGAGGCCCGGGGGTGGGGGCCCGTCTGCAGCAAGCGCCTGCCTCCGAGCAAGCCGCCCCGGGAACAGGCTGTGAAGTTCCAGCTTGAACCATACAGCTGCACCAACAAGACAAAAGAAGGTGCCCACATGACATGAGTGCACGTGTACGCAGAAGGCCAAAAGGTGCAGGCTCCGGGCTGGAGGCCCAGGAAGGAAATGGACCAGGAGGCAGCAAGAGTGTAAGGAGTGAGCCCGGTTCAGTCCCGCGGTGGCTACAGGACCGCAGTCCAGCAGGAGCCAGAGCCCACGTGGAGCAGACGTGCCTGGACCGCTCAGGGCCGCGGATGCATGAGGCTCCCTACTCGCTGTACCCAGCGCCGGACTGTGGCGGCACACACGGCGCTCAGAGGTGAGGGTGCAGAGGGCCCAGCAAGGAGCATGCCTGGGGCTTACCCAGCAGCTGCATCCAACGCCGTGTGAGCCAAAGTCGCCGTGAGAGGGAGCGCTAGCCCCAGCGGCATCGCTCGCC
>RCUC01122111.1:0-10483 GCA_003697995.1 Taxidea taxus jeffersonii | reverse complement strand
TGTAGTGGAATTCGTTGACAATTTCATTTAATTTCAGATTCCTAGTCACATTTTACAGTTATGTGAGAGAAAGGGGAGGAGGAAGAAAGGAGGGAGAGAGAGAGAAAGAGGAGAAAAGGGAGGGAGGGAGGAAGAGAGGGAAATCAAGAAAGAGGGAGAGAGAAGGAAAGAGGAACACAGAGAAGGAGAGAGGATCAAAGGGAAGAAAGGGAGCAAGAGAGGGAAAGAGAGCAGGAGGAAGAGAGGGAGAGGAAGGGAAGGAGAGAAGGAAGGGCATGAAAGTAGGGAGAGGGAGAGACGGACACAGTGAGGGATAGAAGGAGAAGGAGGGAGGGAGAGAGGGAAAGGGAAAAGAGGGAACAGTCAAGTAAAAGAATTTATACAGATGTACTCATTCTTATCTGAGCCAATTAATAGAACATTGCCACAAAAGTTCTAGAATCTGAAGATAATGAAAATATAATTTTAATTTGTTCATGAAATGCATATATGATATATATATTCACCATGCCTATGCTGACTCCACAGTTAAGTTTGCACATTCTAGGCATATTTGTCTCTTTGGTAACTGGGGACATGATATATACATTAGTGATAGAATTCAGCTGAGACTTAGCATGAATAAAGAATTCTCAGGGCAAAACATCACTGATTCTTAGTTCCAGTGGCAGCAGAGCACACCACCTGTGGAAGGGTGACTGCTGACTGTGGGTACTCTCTTACTGGCCCATGTCCTGAGTTAGGCACATTGTCCTCTCCCTTTTTGCTACACTCTCATCTTGACCATGTGCCAGGAATTGTGCTAATTACTCTCCTTGTACTTCTCATGTGAGATGAAGTGAGGTACTATTACCTCCATTTTACAGATGAGAAAATCAAGTTCTAGAGTTGGTAAATGCTTTGCCCAGCATCATAGCTTAGGGCAGTTGTAGGACTCATTCTGAGCTCATGTGTCTATGGTCATCATCATTAATCTCTACTCTTTTTCTTGTGGGAAAATTTACTGGGTTTCTTCAAGAAGAGGAATTGTAGAAGTTATGAAAATGCCTATATGTGAGCCATTAAGCCATTAAATTCACAAAAGCTAATAGAAATGTATCACAAGCCTACATGGGTCTCACTAATTCTACTGAAACAGAAGCATGATCAATATGGTCAGAAACAGTTTTGCAGTAAAATTGCCCAAGTCTTGCATCATGAATTCCCCAGAAAGAGTTCTCCCTCCTGGGATATGAGCAGTAGAGATGATACATTCTCCACCACCTACTATGGTAAAGGCTCCTAATGCTGGTCCCTTGTATGGACATGGAGGGAAGGAGCTATTATAGAACACATTTCATTGGATGACTAGGAAAAAACTACCTTTGGTTAGAATCATAAGAGCTACCTGCTTCCATTTCAGGCTTCTTAAGAGACATTGATCTAATGAACGTGCCCTATTTATGAACTCTTGAAAAGCAGTAGTCCAGCTCCAAGACAATGCATAAATTATCTATCAATGCATAATGGACCACCATAGAACTTCAGGAACACACAACAATAACTATGGCTGTGGAGGTCACCTGACCTAGGCTCAGATGGTCTTGGATAGACTCACGTGTCTGAAGCTGTCTAGATATCTAGGTTGGGCTGGGTTAGGGAGACTGTCCGTTCATGTGTCTCTCCTCCTCCTTCTGGGTCCAGTGGGCTAGACCAGACACGTTCATTTCATCATGATGACAGAGGCTCCAGAACACAAGTATAGTACACAAGTCCTGTTAAGGCCAGAGTCAAAAGTGACACACATCACTTCTGTTGAGTTCCGTTGGCCAAGTGAAATATAACAGAACCCACAAGCTGTGTGCATTGTTCCCCAGACTGCAAGGAGCCCTGTGAAGCTAATGGCAAAATATGTGGGTACAGAGAGAATGAGGAGCCAGCTTTAAAATTCTACACCTGACACTAATAATGTAAAATTGGTAATTTATTATATACCTGATCTTTAGTTTTCTCTTTTTGTTAAACTGCATTATTCCTGCTTCATGGAGTCCTTGTGAGAACTGAATGAGAAAAAGCATCTGAAAGTCCATCCCCAATATAGAAATGAAAAAGTAGCTGACCCAGGGCTCCACAAAGGTCTGCCCTTCTTCATACTTTGCCAACCCACTCACTCGTTCACCCACTCATTTATCTTCTCTGTTCCCATTTCAGAAACATTCTCTTTTGATGTTCAGGGGGACTGTTTTCCCTGAGGTTGGGTGATTCAATTATAAGACTATCCCTTTTTCTTTCTTTCTTTCTTTCTTCCTTTCTTTCTTTCTCTTTCCTTCTTTCTTTTTTTTTCTTTTTCTTTTTTGCCTCATTTTAGACACTTGTATGCTACCATATGACAATTAAAACTACAAGCAGTTATTTTCCAGGAGACACAGATGTTGTTTGTTTCATTTGAGAACCCAAGTCCTTATTGGTCTTACTTTTAAGGTCCATTTCTCAGGAAACATTTCATTCACAGAACAATAAAGAACAGCAAATGACATTATTAATATCTAAAGACTCAATAAATTCTACTCAGTGTTAAAATGTTTCAAACTCTCTGGAGAGTTCTGAATATAAATGTGCATTTAACCTACCTTTAAACTGCAGTATTTTGATAGAGATGGGATCAGATTTTGGTCAGCAAATGTTATATAACAGCTGCTTCCAGAGGGCTGTTGTCTGTTCCCATTTCCTTTGGATTTTGAATTTGTAACTGCAGGAAGAAGTCTTTTCTTGTGTAGAAGATTGTCTATACCAACTTCAGGCTCAGGACAAGTTCTCTCCTTGCTTTTGTGGACAGTCATTGTATAAGTCTCTGTGTCTTAAACACCAGTGAAAATATTGTAAACCCTTCTGGGATCTGTCGATGACAACTTCTGTCACTGGAGATGCAAAGGATTAAGTCAGAAAGAATAAATTTAGTGCTTCTTTTGAAAGACTAGCTAGGGTATCCTATGACCTGATTGCATCTGGATGAGTTGTTTTCCTCAAGTTAAGTAGTGTGAGTGGATTCATATGTACTTTGCAGTGTGGGGCTGACTCTGGTTGTGTTGGAGGAAGGCCAGTAGGAGACAGCAGATTTTGTGTGGCTCACGAAACAACTAAGGCACCCATTTGGGGCCTTAGGAAAGTTAATTAGGAGGTATCCCTGGGCCTCAATTGTTGGGTGGATAGAGCATTGTAATGGGAAAGGTGTCTGCAGATTCAGAAGTTTATAGTTAAAGGGTAAACTTATACTGGGGAACAAGTTAGGGACCTGGCTCAAAAACCAGGCCAAAACACAGTTATTCTACCTGGAATATAAGATTAAGACTAGATTAACTGTGTCATCACACGGTTTTGATGCTGAGTTGAACTGCTCTGACCCTCAACCCTTTCACACACTGATGGGGTAAAAATAGCTCTGCATTCCAGTGACTTCCTTGCATCCATCTTCATTCCTGATTGAGAGCATGTAGAACCATTACCTCCTAGTACTGAGACCAAACTGAGGAGTGATCCGGGGGCCTGTTTCCAACCTTAGAACTTCGTATATCTGACAGGGCATCAGAATAAAACAGGAAATGAGGATTTCAAACTGCAGGAATGAGGTTCAGAGCACAAGGGATGCTGACACTCCCAGGGACTAGCCAAAGTGGAAAACAACTAGTGGTAACAACAACTCACAGAGCTGGAGCTGAGAATTGAGACTACCTGACATAAATGTCATTCTAGAGGAGCCAGGATCTTACTGCAACTGAGACACACAGATGTGGGGAGAGCTTGAGGATAAGTCCACGATTCCTCCTGTCCCAAACTCCTGCTGAAACCTCCCACTGGTGGACCCTGGCAGAATCCAGGGGATGAGGGGCTCCCAGCCACGTAAGGGATTAGGCGTTATGGGCCTCGAGACTGGCAAAGAAGCAAGGGGGTGGGAGTGAGAGAGGACAAGTGTGGATGATGTAAATATCTGTGATGTGATTAAGGTCACTGGAAAATATTTGTTGTATCAGTTCTGACTTCTCTTCTTCAAATAAATTACCCTCTTTGCCTTTTACTGTCTCCTGCTTATCAAAGCTGAGGCCTCAGAGATGAAATATTTTATAAATATTCATACCATTTTAATAATTCCTCAGCATAAGATCTTAGAGATTTGTTGTTTATGTTGTGAAAACAAAAAGAAAACCAAAGCCCAAGGGGCACCTGGGTGGCTCAGTGGGTTAAGCCTCTGCCTTCAGCTCAGGTCATGATCCCAGGGTCCTGGGATCGAGCCCCGCATCGGGCTCTCTGCTCGGCAGGGAGCCTGCCTCTCTCTCTCTCTCTGTGCCTGCCTCTCTGCCTATTTGTAATTTCTGTCTGTCAGATAAATAAATAAATCTTTAAAAAAAAAAAAAAAAAAAGAAAACCAAAGCCCAAAGCCCAAATCTGTGTGTACTGACATGTATGATTTCTGTGCCATGAAGTAGGCTCAAAAAGCCTGCAGGAGCTGAAGCCCATCTGTTTCCCAGGAGTGAAATCATAGCAAGGTCTGATGCTTAGCTTAGAGAATCCACTGTCGGTCAACACATCTCTGTGCTTCCATCAGACTCCACAATTGCCATGGGACCAATTACATGTCCGTATTCACTGGCCACCCTAATGGGTCCCAGGCACTGCACTAAGTGCTTAGCAGGGATATAGTGGCACATAAGATATCATGGAATTGGACACATTAGTCCATTTAAGGACCTGCTTAAATTGCATG
The DNA here is from genome assembly GCA_003697995.1 of Taxidea taxus jeffersonii. Taxonomy (NCBI): domain Eukaryota; kingdom Metazoa; phylum Chordata; class Mammalia; order Carnivora; family Mustelidae; genus Taxidea; species Taxidea taxus. The sequence goes on along the minus strand of RCUC01122111.1, from coordinate 5,745 downwards.
CAATTGGCACAGTGCTGGCAATCCAATGATGGTATTTTGCCTATTTTTATAATAGTAGAAAAGCTAGAGTTTACTAGTTGGCTTCAGTAATTGGCCTTCTATATATCATTTTTCAGCTCTTAATTTTCACCATCTCTTCTGTCCCCCCCCACCCACGTGCCTTCCCGCAGTGGTGAAAGCTGAGCTGCAGGGGCAGAACTGCACATGGATGGGGTTGCTGCCTGACACAAGGGATCTGAGACATTCCTTCTGCTGGAGACACACTGGTCCTCCAGTCATAATGCTGCATAGCTAATCACCAAGCATCTCCATGTATCTGGCATGGAAACAAGGAAATTACACACATAATCTCCTTTGATTTGTTCCTATGCATGACATTTCTTTGCACACATCAGTTCTTTGCTTATTTGCTGTTGCCACCCAAAATGATTAATGTTGCAAAACTAACAAAAAGCAAAGCATTCTGATTTCTAACTTCGATAGCACTTAGTCTGTTCAGGTCTATGTAGTTATCATTTGTTTAAAATCAAGTAAAAATGGCCAAGTAGGTGAAAAGCCCTTGGAAAGGGAAAATATCACATGACACATGCTAGACTAACCTTGAGCAAGTTTCATGAGCATGAATAACAGTGATCACAGCAGCCTGAAAACATTGCCTAAACATTTGCCATCTCCCCCTGTCTGTTACCCTGAAGCAGATCTCTGAAGGGACTGCATTCCCTTTTCCTGAGGAAAAGGCCTGAACCTTGTATGCCTGAATGCACCTCTTATTTTCTCCCTGCCACTTGTTTTATGCACCTCTAACCAATCTTGGCTTTGGGAGGGTTTTCTCAGTAACTCTGGGAAGAGTCACCTTTGGTTGCAGAAGCTTAGAGGTTAAGAGTCAGGAGGCAGTTGGGAGATCATCTAGTTTATCTTCCCCATCTCACCTACTAAGAACTCACAGTCCAGAATGCAGAAATAGAAATTTCCATGGTGATGGGAATTTTCTGTATCTGTACTGTTTGACATGGTAACCACTAGCCGCATGGAGCTATTGTGCACTTGAAATGTGGCTAGTGTGACTGAGGAACTGAATTCTAAACTTTATTTAACTCCACCATTAATTTAAATACAAATAGGCATACAGGAGTAGAGGCTGCCATATTGGAAAGTCTAAATAAAGTTCTTGTGATTTGCCCACTGTCAGACAGTTTTTAAGTGGAAGGAAGTACCTGATTGCTCTGGGCTTTGCCTCACTTCAGGGATCTTTACTGCCTTTCAGATACTGGAGAAAATCAACAAACTAAGAACAGAACACATTATTAAGATTACAGAAGAGAAACGTCAGCTGCTTCAGCAATGACAAAGCAAAATGGGAGCTGTCAGAATCTAGTAGTGGGAGAGGAAGAGGAGTCCAGTAATATTACTATCTTATAATATGGGTATTCTAGACATGATGCTCAAAATGATAAAAAGAAAAAGAAGTTTCAGCATATTTTTAAAATTTTATAAGGACAGCTGAAATGGAAGCTAAAATATTTATAGAACCATAAAAATTAGGAGGTGGTGGCAGAAGGGAACAGAGAAGACAAGTTGAAATAAGTATAAAAATGCTAAACGTATCTCGAGCAGGAAGCTAATAGAAAAGGTCCTAAAATGGACATATTAAAGATCAACATAAGCGTAAACAGTCATGAAACATCTATGAGCAGAAGAGGTTAAAGCTGTTGTCTTTGTAGAGTGGGGCAATGAGCTGGAAGAGATGGATAGATACACAGGGAGTTAATACTTCTCAGCATTTTATTATATTTGGCTATGTTTCTGCTTTTTATTTTTTTAAAGGCTTTGTTTATTTATTTGACAGAGAGATCACAAGTAGGCAGAGAGGCAGGCAGAGAGAGGGGGAAACAGGCTCCCTGCTGAGCAGAGAGTCCTGATGCAGATGCAGGCTGGATCCCAGGACCCTGAGATCATGACCCGAGCCAAAGACAAAGGCTTAACCCACTGAGCCACCCAGGTGCCCCTCTGATTTTTATTTTTTAAAATAAATAACAGCAATTTCTACAAGGTCCATGGGTTTGAAATTAGGGTAGAGAACAAACTTATCAGAAATACATATTCTTGGGGCGCCTGGGTGGCTCAGTGGGTTAAAGCCTCTGCCTTTGGCTCAGGTCATGATCTCAGGGTCCTGGGATTGAGATTGGGCTCTCTGCTCAGTGGAGAGCCTGCTTCCCCCTCTCTCTCTGCCTGCCTCTCTGCCTACTTGTGCTCTATCTGTCAAATAAATAAATAAAATCTTAAAAAAAGAAGAAATATATATTCTTTTAAATGAAGGAATACTCAGAAATAACACATAAGGCACAATTAAGCCAATCACTGCCTTTCCCCATGTATTTAGCCAAATACACAAAAATATTTACCCACAGAATCATTTATATTTGTCTCATATATAAAACCAGTAATTTTGTCTGGCAATCTCAGTCTCAGGCTGCATTAAGTTAGATCTTGTAAGTAATTATTCAGTGCAGTCAAAATAAGAAAAATTAGGCCAGATATTGCACAAATTCAAATACAGCTTGTAACACACTTCAGTCAAAGAACAACAAATCTAAATGCAGATGTGGTGTTGCCTATTGGAGTACCCCAGGAAAGAGTGTTCTTGTACATTGTCCAGGCTGGCTGTTTGTCACACAAGCTGAGATTGAGTTAGGGAGAGCCAAGAAAGAGTTTACTTGTGGGAATTAGGAGAAACAAGGCAGAAATGCCCTGGCTATGGCAATTGAAGTCCAATTTTGAGCTAGACATTGAGACTCATGGACATCTGTCTATAGATAAGGGTTGAGGATGGGCAGTTGAGCTGCTGTGGAGTTATTGTACAGACACTGAAGAGCCAGTCTCAGAGCAGGGTGAGTCTGCAGTTCGTAAGAAGTTATGGCCAGCTGAGCATTTAGTTCATGGGCTGGGAGAAGACCTGTTAGACCAAATTGAGGACTGGCCCCAACCAACCAATGGGCATATAGGAAGGACTTGCCCAGCACAGTCACCCTGATAAATCCACCCCTGCTTTGCAGAAGATTGCCCTCCAAGTTCATACTTGAGAAAAGATAAATTGGGCACAAATGTGGTGTAGTATAATATGACCCCTTGGGCAATAACCACCTAATCTTCTAACCGTGGTCAGATGGGACTCTAATTTAGTGATGGGTTTATTCCTACATGTGCCTTGTACTTACTTAGCTTTAGCATCTCCATTTTCAAACCTCAATTCCTAAAATTTCATGCAGTTATGTCACATTCTTGAATCATACATTAAACTTCCTGAAAAGCCATTGTATATCTGTAGTCTAAAATGGTGTAAGATTCTCTCCATCTAGGCCTTACTAGGACTAAGGAAGCAAAATAAATAAAATAAAATAAATATAAAGTTAAAAAAATAAATAAAAAAAATAAAATAAAATAAAACAATTCCTTTCATACTATAAAGGAATTCTGGGGGCACTCTAGTCCATAGTTTTTCTATGCCTGATGGGCATAGTAAGAGAAATATTCATTACCAGAGTTTTACCTTCCCTACCTAAATCAGTGACAGGCTTCCGATATCACCAAACCAGTGTGCAGTACCTTCACTCAGTGGACATTTTTCCTGGGTCTCCAACACCCAATTCTTGTCAAAAATTCCCAAGGGAACTATAAACTAGCTTTATATTGCCAATGGACAATAAAGGGTCAAGACCTCCCCACTCTCATCAGTCTCATCAGTTTCTGTAGAACTTTTCTATTGAGTGTGGATCTTCCTTCCAGAACCCCCATTGCTTTTATTTTAGGCTGGTTGCTCTTGCATGATGCCAAGAATTATTTCAGGTCATCTACTTACTTCAAAACTGGTTACACAAAAAGTCATATCCACTATCTTGGTCTATACAGGCTGCCATAAAAAAAATACCTTAAACAACACATTTTATTTTTTTTTTTACAGTCAGGCAGCTGGAAAATCCAAGGTCAAGGTGTTAACTGATCAACTCCTGGTGAAGGCTCTTTTCCTGGTGTGAGTATGGTCACCTCACCATGTCTTCACCTGGTCTTTCCTCAGTGATGTGGAGGAAGAGGGAGATAGCTCTTTCTCTGTCTTGTCTTATAAGACCACTAGAGACATAATGAAGTCCCACTCTCATGGCCTAATATAACTCTAATTACCATCTAATCACCTTCATATTCAGACACCATCACACTGGGGATTAGGGCTTCAATATGTGAATTTGTGGGGGCAAACATTCAATCCACAGCAATCCACTCTTGCCCCTTGTCTTTTTCTCACATGAAAGATACATTTATTCCATTTTCATACCCTCAAAGTTTTCACTTATTCCACCATTAACTGTGAAGTCCAAAGTTTAAAAATCTCATCTAGGGGCGCCTGGGTGGCTCAGTTGGTTAAGCAACTGCCTTCAGCTCAGGTCATAATCCCGGAGTCCCGGGATCGAGTCCCGCATCGGGCTCCCAGCTCCATGGGGAGTCTGCTTCTCCCTCTGACCTTCTCCCCTCTCATGCTCTCTCTAACTCTCTGAAATAAATAAATAAAATCTTTAAAAAAAAAATCTCATCTAAATCAGATATGAGAGACTGGAGGAATAACTTATCCTGAGGCAAAACTCCTCTCCAGCTGTGTATCTGTCAAATAAGACAAGTTATGTGCTTCCAAAATACAGTGGTGGGGCAGGCCCAAGATAGATATCCCATTCAAACAAGGAGAAATAAGAAAGAAGTAAAGAGCGAAAGTGCCCCAACAAGATAAGAAACCTAACAAGGCAAATTCTATTAGCAATAATCGCGCCTCGGATAAACCTCATTGGCTACGATACTGCCACTGTGCAAAGCTAACAAGGCAAATTCTAAGTGATCTGTGGTTCAGTGCTCTGTCTTCCAGGCACACTGGGGTGGTAGTCCCATCTCGAACCACAGAGGTGGTGGTTCCATCATCAGACCCTCTGGTTTGGTAGTCCAGTCCTCACAGCTTTGCCAGGTAGCAGAAGGCTTTGAGACTTTGAGCCGTTCCATTTCCAAGGTTCTAGGCAGCAGCCAGGGCAGCAGAGGTAGTCATGATCACTTCTGAATCACCCGGAGGATGATTCTTCCCTTTTCTTGAAGAAGAATGCATATTTACAGACCAAATAGCTATATGATCCAGTCCTGCACGATTAAAGAAATTCAGCCAGCCTTCCTTCATTTGTTCTTGTTTTTTCTGTCCCTTTTAGTACCAGATGGCAGTGTCTTGCTTGCATAAGCCCATCTCTATTCCTGGCATCTGCTGAGATGGCTGCTTCAGTCCAAGAGTGGTGCCTATGATCTCTTTATCAAGTGACTATTCAGTCATACCCATGGTCTTCATTTCAGAACAAGCTTTCTCACTTTTTGCAACATGGACCTGCTTATAATTTTCCAAAGAGTCAAGTTCCACTCCCTTTCTGCTTAATTATTCTTCAATTCATATCTCTCCTTTGGCATTTAACTATAAGCTGTAAGGAGGATGCAAGTCATACCTTCAATGCCTTGCTGAGAAACCTCCTCTGCTAAATATCCATCACTTAAAAGTTCCATCTTCCACATAACACTAGAACACATTTCAGCCAAGTCCTTTATTATTTTGTCTCCAATAATATGCTTTCCATTTCCATCTGGGATCTCACTGCGATTGTCTTATCTTCCATATTTCTACCATGTACCTCAAAACACTTCCAGCTGCTCAATACCCAATTCTTTTTTTTT